>JAMXBD010003437.1:0-120035 GCA_024138025.1 Combretum micranthum | reverse complement strand
TCAGAAATCATCTCTCGTACTGAATTCGGGGAAGTACTTAGTGAAGAAGGTATCCTTGAATGTAATCCAAGAGATGGGTTGTTGCAAATTTCCACTAGCTAGCCTCCACCAGTTATAAGCCTCTCTCTTCATCATGTAAACTGCTAAGCTCACTTTCTTATCTTCAGGAGTACTACTGGCGGCAAATGTCTTCTCTAATTTTCTATCCAGTTCTCAGCCACTGTCGAATCAGTGCTCGTTCCATCAAACTCTGGAACCATCTTACTGAAGTCATGTAACTTAATCTGATTAGCTTGATCAATCACAGGTGGTGCTTCATTAAGTCTCACTCCAGGTTGATTACCTTGCTGCATGAAGTATTGTGTCTGCTGGGTCATCATCACCTGATATTGTTGCATCATCGCCATCATATCTCTCATCATGCCATACATGGAATTCGGATCACCTGTAGGCATCTGTGGCATAGGAGGAATAGGCGGCATAGGTGGTGGTGGCGGAATCGGAGTCGGTAAAGGAATCTGAGAAGCAGAAGCCGATGCTGGAGATGGAGTGGTCTCATTACTTGGGGTAGAAGATGATGTAGGAGCAGATGTAGATGAAGACTGTGGCGGTGGCATGCTTTCCCTATCTGATTGCTGTCTAGTAGATCTTCTTAACCTGTCCATCTTAATAGCCATACACAATACATTCAACACACATACAGGTATATGCATTCAAGTCACACATTCAACTTATTAATTAGCATTCACAATCACACATCATAACAAACAATCCGTCAAGCAATAAGACAAGCAATAAGCATAAAACATTCAAGAAAACAAACAAACACAAGCATTCAAGAAACTTAGCAACTATGCTCATCCTATTCTACCTATTTGTGTCTAAGTCAAGTCGCAAACAAATCATTTTAATTAGGCAAACAATTAATCAAACTAAGCTCTGATACCAACTGTAAGGACCCGCTATTACCCCTAGTTGAAATAAGCAATAGCAGTTCCCCAACCGCATATAATCTGCAGAATTACATGCAAGGTTGTCTTAAAAGGATTGTTTGATGAATTGTTCACCTAATCTTAAGGAATAAATCATTTTAATTAATAATTACTTAGTAGCTTTTCAAAACATATTAACATATATGTACACAACTTCAAATAAAGGCAGATCAAGCTAGATATATACATACATATATTACATCCACAGGCTTCTTACAAGCCTTAATCAAAATAACAAAATATAAGGCTTAACAAAGCTTTACAAACATCCATTCTAACTAACTATCTAGTCTATTACAAAAAGAATGGTTCCGTCCAGTCCTGGTCAAACTCTAGTCCTCATATTGCTCCAAGAAGTCCTCAAAATCGGAGCCATAACCCATGCTCGCATAGGACTCGTCCAGGTCATCACCTGAAATTGTTAAAAGAATGAGCCAGAGGCCCAGTACACAGCAACGAATACAAAAGCGAGATGAAGCACACAAGCTTAGTCTAAATGCAATATGCAACATCCATTCAATTATTCTTTAATCTTTAATTAATCAATCAACACGGGAGTATTCAAACTCCGGACAACAGGGATCGCGAGGGGACCTGAGTAACACTCGGACGCTCAGGGGGTTGATATAAGTAGTTCGGGTACTCATACCGACCTAGATATCGTTAAGTCAAAGAGAAAAGTAGCTTCCTCCAGGGTTAATAGCCGTTACTTAGCTCTATTTATACTCAGTCCATATCATAAAATATAGTTCACCCGTTCTCATAAACGTTTGAACTAAACTATGGTACTTCCTACCGAGTTCAAATAAATTTTCACCGATCTATACCCCCCGTCGACTACCCGCCGTACCACTTAATGAAAGTCATCTCAAATGACAGGAGTGGCCTAAGCGCCTAGATCTACCGTGCTCAAACCGAGCAAGGTGCCGCTCCCCGAACCAGATACCAACTTCCATCCCAAACTCATCAAACTATGAGGGGTCGCCGTTAGGTTCATACATGACCTGGCGTAGGAATTGGATTTTAACGGCATAAAGCACAAGCAACAATCACATTTTAAGTTTTCTTATTATATATTTAAGTTTTATAAATGCCTATCCTAACAGAGACAAGCAGGTTACTGCGTACCTGTATTAGCTCGGGAGTTAGTACGGAAGGCCGAGCGAGAATCAAATACTGTTCAACAGAATTATTACAATTTTACACTTAGTTCAAGCTCAATATCAACCAATCTCATACATTATCATCCAAAGAAATTCAAATAAATCATCACAAGATTTTTAAAATAAGTAAAGGAAATCATATATATAACATAACTAGTTTTAGCTTAACTCTCATGAAAATTCATTAATTTGTTAAATCTATAAATATATTTAAATCATGTTAAATTATATCATTTAATCATCATAGTACATCAATTATCATATATCTATCTCATTTTAGATCAAATATATCCATTTGGTAAAGCAAATACCTATAAATCAATCAAAAACAAGTTTTTAACTTTATTTAGAAAATGTATCAGTTGGAAAGATGTAAAATTTAAGCACTGATACGTTTCGAATTTGTAAAAATTTAAAACATGAAAGTTGTAGATCTCTTTCTTATCTTTCCAACGCAACTTGAATCATCTCAATCGGAGATCGGATGAAAAAGTTACGGCTGATATACGAAAACATGTCAAATCTGAAAATTTAACTTTTCAATTGACACGCCAAAAGACAAGTCGTGTCTCCAAAATGTCGACCTGGCAATTTCACCACAGTCAACGACACGACTTGGGGACAGGCCATGTCTCCAAAATGTCGACCTGGAAATTTCACCACAGTCAACGACACGACTTGGGGACAGGCCATGTCTCCAAAATGTCACTTAAAATTTCAAAGAAAAAGCCTTTGACATGCTTTGTGACATGGCTTGTCACAAAAATGTCTTTTTGACAGCCCATGCTCTTTTGAAAAACGACTTTTGAAAACATTTTTATCAACTTCAAACATCATCTTTAAACACATATACAACTTCAAACATGAATATACTTTACTTTCAACATATCAAACACTTCAAATATCATTTTAAACAACTCAAACACTTCAACACTTCCAATACTTCAAAACTCACTTTCAAACAAGTAAAACTAACCAATCTAGTCCTATTACACTTCATATAATATCCATACAACATGGGTCACGAATTCATAAACAAAATATCATCAAGAACACATACAAGCATAAAAATGAAAAATAGAGAACACACTTACCACTTGGACTTCTATGCTCGATTTAAGGGTTCTAAAGCAACCTTTTGGTGATGGTTGATGTAGAAATTTACTTCTCCAACCTAGGATCACCTTGGGAGGCTTTTTGAGAAGAAGAAGAGGGTGTTAGGGCAAATTTGGGAGTGTTTGTGAATGAGGGCAGATTTTGGACGAATTTTTTTTTTTCTTTTTGATAAGGTAAGGTTATGTTTATCTTTTAGGCTTTAAGGCATAAAGAGAGAGGGCAGGTGGCATTTGGAGATTAAAAGAGCTTTAATGAGACTTTAATGGTTTTGTTTTAAGGTTAATTAATGACTTTGGCTTAAGCTAATCAAGAAGGCTTATTGACTTTGTTTTGTTCTCTATTTTCTGCTACTCTAAACACATTTCAACATGCATTTATTCATTCTAAACATTCAAAACTCATCCTAAGACATATTAATATTTTATAAAATAAACATATAATTAATCTAACATATCTAATTAATCCAACACAATCATATAACATATAATTCATCAAAATTAAATTCACTATCAACATATATATATATATATACAAAATTTTACTAACTCACTCATAAAATTAAAATTAGGAATTCACGGCTATTTCATGGTACATGTCTCACATCCTTGAGAATGAGTCTACAACTTATATTAGTTTGCAATGCAACATTTCCAATGCCAATAATCTTTGAAGTTTCATTATTACCCATCCTAACATTGCCATAATCACCAGCAATATAGGATGAGAAAAACTCACCATGTACTGTCACATGGAAGGAAGTACCAAAATCCATAACTTAGTCACTATCATGATCTGCAAAACTAATACAACCCTCATCCCATGTAACCACAACCTCACCATCTGCTGCTACAGCAGTGGTATCCTCATATGAGTCATCGCCTTTATCATTTCCTTGCTTTTTCTTTCACAGTCTGCAATCTTTCTTGAAATGCCTTGGCTTGTCACAATAAAAATATTTAAGGTTTTTCTTACCCCTTGACTTAGATCTTCCCTTAGTCTTGCCAGATTTGTCACCTCTATACTTGCTTCTACCTCTCCTTTCAGATTTATCAGCAACAAGTGCCCTTGAGTCTGAACCAATACCCAGGTCCTTCCTTCTGGCCTCTTCATTGATCAAACTATCCTTGACCATGGCAAGTGTCAAGGTCCCATTTGGAGCAGAATTACTCACTGATACTACTAGGGCCTCCCAACTTTCTGGTAAAGAACTCAGCAACAAGAGTGCCTGGATCTCATCCTCTAGCACGAACTTCATTACTGCCAGTTGATTTACAAGCCCTTGAAAATCATTCAAATACTCAGTCATATTAGAAGCCTCCTTTTATTTCAAATTAACAACTCTTCTAATCAAAGAAGTTTTGTTCAAGGCAGTTTGCCTTTCATACATGGATTCTAACTTCTTCCACAGGACATCAACCCCAGTCTCTTGAGCCACATGATGATACACACTCTGATCAACCTACTGTCGGATATAACCAACAGTCTTCCTATGTAATATCGCCTATTCTACAGTAGATTTATCCTGGGGTTTTGCAGTATCACCCCCAATGGCAAATACAGATCTTTACAATACAAAAGATCCTCCATCATAGATTTCCAAATTGAATAGTTAGATGAATTTAGTTTGATCATCGTACCTGAAGATTCAGCCATTTCTGAAATGAAGAAACCTTAACCTTGTGCAACAAAAAACCTAATTTCTTTTTGAAACCTGGATGCTCTGATACCACTTTATTAGGAAAAGATCGCTCATTTACCACTTTGTTCAAGGAAAGATCGCTCCTTTACCATTTTGTTAAGAAAAGATCACTCTTTTTCTTTTTCCTAATTGATTAACAAATACAATGAAAGCAAATAGACGATAAACACCAAGATTTAAAATGGAAAACCCCAATGTGGGGAAAAACCAAGGGACTACCGCCACACGAAAAAAACTCGACTAACACAATAATGGAATACAAACACAATCTTCACTAGTTTGTACTAGTGGCTCTCTCAATCACACCACAACCCAGTTGATTCACAATAAATCCTCTCTCTAGATTTCTCTCTAGACTTAGGAATGTGTATATTGTGTTTTTTTCTCTCTTCTCTTTTCCTTCCCCTTTTTCTTGCCCTAAGACAACAATAAAAAAACTCTTTATATGTCTAAGGTTTTATTTTTTACTATATTATGGGCCTATATATGTTAGACCCAAACCTAACAGATGGTTCCTAGAGTACCACAGTCTCCAAAGCACAATGGAAAAAATGTAGGGTTTAGGAGGTCTTTCACATTGCGTATGTTTGTTCGTCATGGCTATGTTCCTTTTGATATAATCTATTAGGTTTAGACCAGTGCTATTAGATTCCCATTTTTAAATGATTCTAGCTATAGTGTAGTAGTGTTGAAAAGCATGTTCAACAATTTCTTCTAGGCTGTTGCATCTAGGACAGGCAGCTTGAGAGCATATACCTCTCTTTCTAAGGTTTACAACTGATGGGAGGTTGTCATTACTCAATCTTCAGAGAAAAAGTTTGATCTTTGGTGGAAAGTGTGATTTCCAGTTCCAATTCCATTTATTTGTATAGGATAGATAAGTGGAGGCAACTTCTAGTCTTAGGTAAACTTCCAAAATTTTTGGGGACCAACACGAATTTAGATCTATGCCTTTTTTATCGTTTACTTCTGGGTGTAGAGTGACAATTCCCATCATATCATTGATAAGGCTTGACATTTGGAAACCCAAGATATTGTTATTCCATTGTCCTTCTTTAATCCATTAGTCATGAATAGTAAAGCTATTGGAGAATCTTATAGGGGAACTTTACACGAGATTTCCACCCCAACCCATCGCCTATCCCCCCCTCCCAAACTAGTCATCTAAAAATTTGTGTCTTTTCCATTTCCTAGGATGTTAAAGGCATTAGATCGATCCAATTATTACATTCCATGATCACTCTACAATGGGATGAGGTAGCAACTGGGGCTTTTTGTCTTGGTTCTTTCTCGAGACATTTTGTATTTTGCATTTAAGAGCTTTTCCCATTTTACTTCCCCTACTCTCCATTGGATTTACCTTTTTAGAGCGTTTTCTTTATTTCTTAGGTGCAAGTTTAGAAGACTTAACCCACCTTACTCTTTTGGTTTGATGGTTTTTTCCTATGAAAACCAATGAGTAACCTTCTTGTCATGCTTTCTATTCCAAATAAAATTTATGGTAATTGAGTCAAGATTGTTAATGAGAGAAGAGGGCAGTTTGACCAATTAAGCATAATAAGTGTGCAAGGATTGTAAAATTGATTTTGCTAATGTAATCCTCCTAATTTCACATAATCTAACTATAAGAAATTTCCGAAAATGTAATATAGATTTATAAAGAACGCATTAGTAAAAAAGTTCGTTTGAGAGGCGAATTTTTTCGCCTCAGTAGCTTCAAATTTCGACTCAGTAGAGCTACTAAGGCGAATTTTTTGCCTCAAAAATTCGCCTGTGTAGGTCGGCCGTGTTAGGGAAAAGAAGGTAAGTTTTGCCGCAATATTTTTCAAATGAGGCGAATTTCGCCTCATTCATGTTTTATTAATATATGAGGCTAGATTCGCCTCACATTTATAAACATGAGGCGAAATTGGCCTCATGTAAGGCCTAAGTGCCATGTCAGCTAGTGAGGCGAATTTCGCCTCACTAGCCGACGTGGCATGAGGCGAGTTTCGCCTCAAATAATAAGGATGAGGTGAAACTCACCTCATATATTAAAATAATTTCCCAAAAATAAAAAACAATAAATACAACACGTATTGCAATAATTTTTTAAAAAAAATTATAATTAATATAATTCAAATTTATTAATATTAATATTTTAATTAAAATTTTATTATTAATATATTTTTCCAGAATTTTAAATAAATACAACACGTATTACAATAATATTTAAAAAATGTATAATTAATATTATGAATTTATTAATATTAATATTTTACTTAAAATTTTATAATTAATATATTTTTCCAGAATTTATAAATAATAAATACAACACGTATTGTAATAATTTTAAAAAAAATTGTATAATTAATATTACGAATTTATTAATATTAATATTTTACTTAAACTTGTATATTTAATATATTTTTTCAGAATTTATAAACAATAAATACAACACGTATTGCAATAATTTTTAAAAAAATCGTATAATTAATATTACGAATTTATTAATATTAATATTTTACTTAAAATATTATATGTAACTTTCTTATTCTAAACATTTAAAATAATAAAAATATTATGATATTATAAATATGTTTATATTGATATAAATGTTATAAACTAGAAATCAGAATATACCTAAAATATGAAATAAATTTGATTAAAAAATACAATAACTTTGTAAATTAAAATGAAAATATTATACCTTATATTTATTTGATTTTAATGTTGTTGTTGAAATTGTAATAACAAATGGTAAAAACCTGCAAAAATAAATACAAATAAATAATTACAAATAAAAACTAAATATAAAATAGAGTAATAATAGAGTTGTTTTCTAAAATTGAGGAAAATGATTCTTTGTTACAAAAAATTTTTCCTCAAAAACATAATATAAAAGAAACCCCATAAAAAAGAAATGCAAGTTTTCAAACCAAGATTTAAAAAGATCAAAATAATAGTCAAAGGAAATACATAGAAAAACTAATAGGAAAAGTGACATTAGTGTTAGAAATTTCAAAAAGGAAAATAGAGAAATTCATTTTTATGGAAAAGTCACTAAGAAAAATAGTAAGACAAACATAAAATACTCTTTAAAAACAAAGAATTAAAAGATTCATTTTTAAAGAATTTAAAAAAGGATTTCTTGTAAATTATGATTTTTCCAAACTTCTAACTAATATTGTATTTACTAAAGAATTTTGTTTAGACAATAACTACTTGAACATGTACGAAATATGAGATATAAATCTATAAAAATGAATTTTTCAACTATATAGATAACTAAGTATTTATCAAAGTAATTTTTGGATGATTTGATGTTTGAAACAAATACCTTTAGGATGGGAAATTTCGTACTGAATCTGATCGCCACTTTGTTTTGGAGCTCAAATGACCTAGTTGATGAAAATAGTTTTAGAAATGGATAGAACTGTTTGAGTAAGTAGAAATCAGTATATCATATACACAATTCCAAGGTAAAATGACCAAGTTATGGCCATTTTAGGATGGAATTGTCTTCTGCAAGAATTTTGACGTTCTTGTGACAAAGTTTTGTCAAATTACAAGAGGGTTATCAAGAAATACTCATTATGTGTACTTTTCTTGACTAGGTGATCCCAAAGAAGAGTATCCATATCCCAAGGACTATTTTAACTAAGTGGATTGTTCGATCGACTCTTCCATTTAGAAGAAGTATCGCCATGGTAACGTGATTATTTCCTTAAATTGTGTATTTGATTGTGCTTATAGTGTAGATGCATTAGAATTAAAGAAAGACAAAATGTTATATATGTAAAGTTGTATGAAGGAACATTAAGAATATCTAGGCAGGAATTGATTGTAAAGGATTGCTTGTTTAAGTATAGACTTGATATGTCTAAAGTTCTATAATCACTTTAAATTGACAATAATGATGCTATGATATCTTAAATAAATTGATTCATGCATACCACGTAGTAAGCCACATTGCATGGGGTTATTATCCTTGGGTAAAAGAATAGTAACATGGTCAAAAGCAATGCTTGGCAGCAATGATCGAAAGCAAATGCTTGGCGACAAGGAATTAAAACAATGCTTGACGGTAACTCGAGAGCATAGCTCAACATGAGCAGACTTAATATGCTTGGCGGTAATGATCGAAAGCATGAACTAACTAAGCTGACTCGGTCTGAGATTACTTATTATCCTCACCAAACCTTAAATGGAGGGCATAAATCCATTCAATATGGTTCTCGAAAAACTATATGCCTTGCTTGCTCACGTGTATGTTGCATTTCACTTTAATGCTTAAATAACTTGTTTGAATTTTGCTACTCAAGTATTTACTTATGCAAATAATTCTCACTAAGCCTATCAGCTTATACCCCTATAGATATCTCTTGCAGTTTGATTTTTTATGGTTGAAGCTACGGGGACCTTGCACCCAGGTATTTCCCTTTTTGGTTAAGGAATTTTAGATGAACTTTAATATTAGCTTAAATGTAGACTTCAAAGAAAATTTTCTTGTAATAGACTTTAGCATATTTTGACAAGGGAAATGCCCCTAAGACTTGTAAGACATTATTTGTGAATGAATGAATATTATGATTTCCACTTCTTAATTTGTTATTGTATCTTCTTAAGCTTCATATTTCAAAGTATGGTCCTCTAAAATTGTGAGAGCACGCCTTACACCTAATATCGAAGCTTTTGGGAATGACTAAGGTTATCATACGTTAAGCTTTAATATTGAGTGTAGTAGATTGTTACGCTTAGGGTACCTTTTGGGACGTGACACCCTTGGTGCAGGAGACTCCTATGTTTGTTGGTACACGTGGGTAACCCTATACACGTGACAATTATGAGCCTCCTTGTAATGGGGGCCTTTCTGTTCGAATTAACTCTGATGGGTCTTGGATTGGGCCCAATGAAGTGGGAAGGGCTCTTTAGTAGTCAAAGACCATGGAGGTCATTTAATAGGGGAAGCCTCAGTTCTAAGCTTATATCTTTCGGCTAAGGCTAGTGAAATTGTTGCTTGTAACCTTGGAATCAATTTAGCTAAGAAGAATGTTTGGTCATCCATTTGGTTAGAATCTGACTGCAAGCAATGGTTCGAGCTTTCAATGGACACCATGGTGGGCTTCATTGGGCCTCCTTATCTTATTTTGAAGAGGCCCATTCTCTCCTAAAATCTTTGCAGAATGTAAAAGTATCTTTTGTTTTTGTAAAAAGAAATGCAAATAGTGTTGCTAATTGGGTAGCTACTTTCTTTAGAGGAGAATTTATCCTTTTGATTGGTGGATATCTATCCCATCCTCCCTCCAAAAGCTACTTGCCCATGATTCATCTAGTCGAACTGATCTAACTTGTATTATTCTCGACAATGGGTAATTTATGAATGAATTTGTTGTTTGTCTTGGTAAAAAAAAAAAATTGGTAAATCCTGCAAATTTAGAGAAAAAGAACAAGTATTAGTTGATTTATCAATAAGCATATATCTCTCCTTACTTCAAAAACCTTGTTGTAGTCACCAAATTCTTTAAAATACCTTTCAAGTCAAGAACTTCTAGAGACAAGTTCTTGACTTTCAAAACTCTATTAGAGAGAGAAAGAGCTCTGATGTTATGGTGTAAGAAGATTTTGGAGCTATTCCTTTTTGTACCCCCTCAATGCTTGGATGTTACCAGCACAAGTGGAATCTTAGAGAAAAAAGCTTCGAAACCCAAATCATTAAAAACACTTAGATTTCAATATTTTGAGTGCTTTTTGTGCATTTCTTGACGTTGTGGATCTATTAGGCCAGCCTCTATTTATAGTGTCCTTGGTTCAAATCGACATGGGAAGTGTATTAATCATGGTAAAAAAAAAATCTTTTTCATGAATGAATTTCTTGACTGTCTCATGAATACTTTTGATCAAAATTATGTTTCATCCACTCGTTTTTGTATTAAATTAACGATCAAAAGCAGCTTCCCATTGTTTAAATCATCAAATTGATTAATCTCTAGCTCTCAATATGCGTCAATTTTGCTTATTTTTGAACGGTTATTATTGGAGTAGTTCATTTTTTTTTTAACTTTACAGATGATTTTATTGGCTTTTTCGGCGTTACAAAATTCATTTAATGGCAAAAATGTAAACGACTCTATGTGTAATCTCATGATTAATTTGATAACATTGCAAAGAAAACAAGGCAAAAAAAATAACCTTAAAACGAGCTCAGTGGACTGCCCACTTCATGCAGACATGATTGACGGAAGTCATGTGCGTGGCATGTGCCACACGACCCCACCTGTGCGTGAGGGATACACACCTTGAAAAAATGGCCAACCTAGGTTCTCAACTAGGGATGCAACCGGGGCGGGTTTGGGACGGGTCGTATAAGACCCGAACCCGCCCGCTTCCTAATAAGGTTTCCCAAACCCGTCCCGTGACCCTACAGGGTTTTCTATTCAATACCCAAACCCGCCCCTGTAGGGTTTTGACCCTGACCCGCCCCGCCCCGCGACCCGCTTAATTTTTTTTTTCCTCTTCTCAACACTTAGTTAAATTACAAAATTTAACGATAATTTTATCCTATAGGAGCATAATAGTTAGTTACAACTATGCTTTGAATGAATTTTACAAGATATGCCATAACTTTATTAAGAAATATAAAGGTTTAAAACTATCATAAGAAGATTTTCAAATGTAGATGAAAAGACATTACTTCACTTACATAAATATACATAATACATATGTAGGAAGTAGGAACCGTGCCTATAAACATAAATAATATCCATGAAATGTCTGACAATTATAACTGGGGGTTTTTGATGGCATCCCTTAAAATATCTATATAGTCATTTTAATGCGTGCTGAGTAGGAAATCCTTTTACGTAGGTTTTTTTTTTCTTTTTTCCTTTTATAATGATAATACGTGTATTCTAACTTTTATTTTATTTTTTACAAATAAAGTGTCTCATAACATTCATAATGATTACATAAGTTAACCTCTAAATATAATGTATTTGTATCTGTAATTAGAACCAATATATAGCAAAAGGTTGGATCCATGAATCGAAGTTACGAGTACATATTTGCCAAAGGAAAAGTGTGAGGCTCGGGGTAATACATAGAAAACTAAATTAACTTCTTCCCCTCAAAAAAGGAAAAAAAATAATGGTAGACAGTTATATGTAGATCATAATAAGAATAATAATTTAATTTTTTTAATTATTTATATTATGACGGGTTCGGGTTACCCATCGGGTTTTTGTAATGACCCGAACCCGCCCCTAAACCCTATAGGGTCAGCAAGTAATTTTCCAAACCCGTCCCGCGACCCTATAGGGTCTGACCCTACAGGGTTTTTAACGGTTCGGGCGGGCCGGGTACCCTATAATGACCCGCCCCGGTTGCATCCCTATTCTCAACTGATCACAGACACAAGCCTTACCGTACTAGGGTGTCATTTATGATACCTTTAGGTGCTAGAACTATTTGAGTCATTTTTAATGACTTGGGCTAATAACTGGCCTGATTTTAGCCAGCACCAAAACCAGAGGCGGATCTCGAGGGAGCCTATAGGGCCCGGCCTCCTAAACTCGGAAAAAATTAATTTTTAAATATTATATAAAAAAATAATATCATATGTATATAATGATTAAATGTGGTCTAGTGGTTGAGTATATAAATTTCATATATGAGGTCATGGATCCAAATTCCATTAGTGTACTTTTTTTTCTTTACTTTTTCAATATATATTTATTACACTGATTACTATTTTCTTTCTTATACTAACTACTCTCTCCCTATATATGTATTATATATATATATATTTCCTTTTAACTTTTTCTTTCACAATAACTAATAATAATAAATTCTTTTATCACAAAATTATCTAACTAAATAAATTCTTATTACAAACTATTTCATATTCAAAATATACCATAAGTAATAATTATTATTATTTATATTACAATTGAATCTTATTGCACATTAATTATTTAATTTGATTTAGTAACTTTTTTTCTTCAATTGATGTTATTAAAAGCTATCATATTTATATATATATTATGATCTATTTATGTCTAAAAAGCAATCATATTGCACATAAATTATATAATTTGATTTAGTAACTTTTTTCTTCAATTGATGTTATTAAAATCTATCATATTTATATATTTTTTATGATCTATTTATGTCTAAAAAGCAATCATATTGCACATAAATTATATAATTTGATTTAGCAACATTTTTTTCCAACATGTAATGCTAAGAAAATGAACACGAACTATTGCATAAATATCTTATCTAAATATATTTTTTTATTTATTTTTATTAAAATCAAAATTTATACCAATATTTTTAATCCCCTTAATTTTACATAACCCAATTATAATAAATATTATAAATAAAATGTAGAATCATAAAAGAGTTATAAAAAAAGTATCATAAATCACCAAATTTTTCGCAATTTAAATTTTTAAGTATAAAAAACATTAGAATAAAGAATCCTTATCGATAAGACTTTGAAAATACAGAATGTTCGACGTAAAGTAAATGAAAGAATAAAGAAAACTGTTTAATATTTAAGAACCTAAGTTGTAATATTCGAAACATATCAATACCTTTAAGTTAAATAATTCTGAGTTTATAGAAACTAAAATTATGATCTAACCTAGTAACTTATAATTAGTAAAAAAAACAAAGTAACAAATATATAATAAATATTAAATTTCTAATCTAATAAAAACTCTAGAATAAATTTATAAATAGCAATGAATTCATATGTAATTACAAACCCTATAAATTCATAATAAAGTTAAATTAAGGGCAATATAATCCAAAATACCACTAAATAAAACTTTTAAATAGATAAAATATAATTTACGATAGCAGGTATAAAAACTGAAAAGTAAAAGCCTTAAACTAAAGATTCTATGTATACCATAATATTCAGAATATTTAGTATTGATAATATGTAAATTTTCACCTAAAAATTATTATCGAATAAGTATTTATTATACGTGTTATTTGGACCCGCAAAATTGACTTTTTGCAACAGTTCATATTTTTGCCCACTCTTCACACAGTTGTTGATTATAAATTCATCATCTTTTTTTTTTTTTTTTTGTATTTCCATTCATCCTATCTTCCTTACTTTTTTTTTTTATTTCCTTTTCACGTTCTCTCTTTCTCCTTATTTTTTAGCCTTCCCTGTATGTAACCAACACATACACAATAACACACATACACGTCTTTAATAAAAGTTTTAAATAATTTTTGGAGATAAAACTCTTGAATAACTGACATATTTATACCCATTTAACCTTATAAACTACCCTGAAACAAAGATAATTAACTAACTAAATAATATTATATTATTATTTGCCCAAAATTCGGGGGGAAAAGGATGTATTACGGTTGGAAATCGTCCAAATCATTGTAGTCGAAAATCTCATACAATTTACACAAATAATGCATCTTCTTGAAGTCAATATTTCAACAAACAAAAACTAATCAAAATTGGCCACCTAAGCAGCTCATAAATGCAAATAAGAATCACGCATGCAAGTGAGCTTTTGGTGGAAATAGGTGAATTGCAATCTCCCTTCCTTCTATAAATAAAACTCAATCATGAACAAAACAAACAAGACAAACTAAACCTATACCTTAGCAGCCAATGAACCATATCAAACAATAGTCAACACAGCTCCAAAACAACAACATATAGTCCTTATATTAGTTCAAACAACAGCAACAAAGACACGACCACAAACTTGACAAATTAATAAAGTAAGGTAAGTTAAATTCGTTTCAAGTTTAATTTATGTATTAAACCTTAGTTTAAATCATATTCGTATCAACTTAGGATTCGTGCCAAGCATGGAAAAGGACCCACCAACATCATAATAACTCAAACAAGGTAAATCTAACCTTGAAACTTCATTTATGTATTATGATATGTAGAAACTAGAAAAATCATAGAGTATAATGATTATTAGGTGTTTTATATATTGATATATCACGTGTGATACATGTAAAGTGTAAGGACCCGTTATCACCCCTATATTTGAAGTAGGCGATAACAGTTCTCCAACCACATATAACCTATAAGATTATATGTAAGGTTGTCTGAAAGAATTGTTTGAGGAATTTTTTATCTAATTCTACATAGATAATATAATAGAAATCATAGATCTTTTTTTTTTTTAAACCTTAAACAAAATTACACTACTTCACTACCAACATATTTGCAAAGGAAACAACTTAATTCCTACATAGCTAGGTACATATATATATATACATATTACATCCAAAGGCTTCTTACAAGCCTTAACAAAATCTTCAAAACACAACCTAAACTAACACTTTAGTTACATTACCAACAAAAGAAATCACATCTAGTCCATTACAATTATGGGTTCCATTGAGTCCATGGTTAACTCTAATCCTCCAAACCATCAAGAAAATCTTCAAAGTCAGTTCCGTACCCCATACTCGCATAGAACTCATCGAAGTCGTCACCTGAAATGGATAAATATGAGCCAAAGGCCCAGTACACAAGTAACAAATACAAATGCAAAATGAGTCACACATTCTTATACTAAATGCATTATACAACAATCAATTATTTATTGTTCAATCTTTAATTAGTAAAGCAACATGAGAGTATTCATACTCTGGATAACAGGGATTTAGTATTATGTCCGCCTCCCTGAGTGGTCCCTACTGTTCGTATAGACTAGGTAGCCCCACCTTCCGGCGTATCCTGTAATGCTAGAGAATCATGAGTGATGCATCACGACGCTCAGGGGGTTGATATGAGTAGCTCGGATACTCATATCTCCTAAATAATTCTATCCATTAACGAGAAAGTACCCTGCCCCAATCTGAGTAGGGTGTCGCTCTCTGAACCAGAGTCAACGGCAAACAAGGAAAAATCAACACTCATCAGTTAATGAGATTTTCTTAATTTAAAGTAGTTTGGTTGTGATGCCTACCCTAACAAAGAATCAAGCAAGTTACTACGTACCTGAGATAGCTCGAGAACTAATGGGATTGGCTGAGCGAGGATCTGTCTCTGTTTAAAATAATAGTAAATTTCACACTTAGCTTAAGTACTAATTAACTAGTTGAAAATACAACTAATCAAAGAAATTCAAATAAATTAATACAAGGTCATATTAAAGCATTTAAACATTCTATTATATCATAGAACACTTAACAAATATTTAATTGATCATATTCCAAGCTTCGATAAATTTTGAAGAAAGTTTTAAAAAATGAAAAGTGCAGGGGATACGCCGGCCTTCAAAGCCGACGGCTTTGAACCGGTGTACAATACATTGTAGTTCAACACTGCTAACGCCGGCAGCCTTCACTCTATGCCGGCGGCTTTGAGCCGGTGTAGAATGAAACTCCAAATTTTCAAAAATTTCCGAGAGGTACACGGGGTTGGTCCACGCCCATGAATACCCCTAACACCGGCAGCGTATCCATGTACGCTGGCAGCCTGGGTTCCTACGCCGGTGGCTTTACGCCGGCATTAAAATTATCGTTCTGTTCCCATTCCACACCGCTCCTAAGCCGGCGGCGTTGGAACCCTAATAGCCAGCATATATTTTAAAAGATAAACACTGGCAGACTTTCCAGTGAAAACCGGCAGCGTTTAAGCGGCTTTAAGAAAATTTAATTCTGTTCACTTCCAACCGCCTCTAAGCCGGCGGCGTAGAAGTGCCAATGCCGGCGTACACTCAAATTTAAGCCTATACAAAAAGTTTTTGTTTCCCCTGTTTTATTACAAAATTTATCACTTCAAAATTTCTCCAAACTTAATCTAAACTTTCCAAAGCTTGTTATATGTTTTAACACTATCCTAACAACATAAATTCTACTTCTAATCATCAAAACATCAATCACACTTCAACTACTCAATCCTTCAATCTTCCTAACATACTCATCCTCACATGTCAACATTCAATAAGATATACACTACAACTCCTCTAGCCATGTAATCTTATTTAAACTACCATCAATGCACCAAATCAATCTCACACCAATTAGTACATAAATTTTATTTTTATCTAACCTTTACAAACAAGCACAATATAGAACATAAAATAAAAAGATTAAGCTTGCATTTAACTTACATGTTAGTCTTGGCTTGGAATGATTGTTTAAATCCAAAAGCTTGTAATTGATTTTGGCTTAGGGTTTAGGATTTTGAGATGGAAAGGAAGAAAGAAAGAAAGAAAAGAAAAGAAAAAATTCGTATGGGAAATAGGGCTGCCAAAAAGGGTCCAAACTTGTCTAAAATAAAGTCAATACTCATCCAAATTTGACTTTAGGGGTATATTTGACCTAAGATTAATTTGGTTAATTTCAAATGCATTTGAGTTTGATTTAGGCTTAAAAAGTAGACTTAAATTTTGTAAAATTTCTGTCATTAATCTTAAGCAATTCAAAAGTAATTTTATTAAATTCTAAACATAACACATACATATTAATTTGCAAAAGACACACTTATTCATTACACTATACACACATTTATACATGTAATACAATAATATTAATTTCATTATACTATACACATACAAAATACACATGCTAACACATATACTAATTATATTATCCAAGCACACATATACATATATATATATATATATCATTTCAATAACACATTATATGTAAATTAAGAAATTCATAGCTATTTCATTCTCTCCTCCTTCAAAAAGTTTCTCCTCGAAACTTAGCTTACCTTAAACACTATTCAAATAACTCGGGTACTTTTGCTCATTTCATCCTTGGGCTCCCACGTTGCTTTCTCTCGGTTTGTCCAGTCCACAAGACCTTCACATAAGGAATTATTTTTCTCCTCAACACTTTATCAATTCTATCCAAGACTTTGATCGGCTTCTCAACTGTGCTCAAATTCGGTTGAACCTCTGGTTGATGTGTAGAAATGATAGCTTCGGGATCTGATATACATTTTCGAAGTTGTGACACATGGAATACATCATGCACTTCCGACAAATTTGGTGGTAGAGCCAATCGATAAGCTAATGGTCCAATTCTTTCTAGAATCTCATATGGACCAATGTACCTTGGATTCAATTTGCCTCTAGCTCCAAATCTAATAATCCCTTTTGTTGGAGAAATTTTAAGAAACACATGGTTGCCAACTTCAAACTCCAATGGTCTTCTTCTCATGTCAGCATAGCTTTTATACCGATCTTGAGCCATTTTCATCCTTTGTTTAACTACTTGGATCTTATCCACTGCTTGTTGTACCAATTCTGGACCTAAAATAGCTCTTTCCCCAACTTCATCCCAGTGTATTGGATATCTGCATTTCCTACCATAAAGTGCTTCATAGGGTGCCATTTGAATTGTTACTTGGAAGCTATTGTTGTAGGCAAATTCAACAAGTGGCAAATAAGTATCCCACTTATTGCCAAAATCTAGAGTATATGCTCTAAGCATATCTTCCAAGATTTGAATCGTTCTTTCCGATTGCCCGTCTGTCCGTGGATGAAATGCAGTGCGAAACTGAAGCTGAGTACCTAAAGCAACATGTAAACTTTTCCAAAACCGGCTGACAAAGCGAGAATCTCGATCAGAAGTAATGTCTTCGGAATCCGTGTAATCTCACTATTTCTTTGATATAGATATGTGCCATCCTTTCTAAGGAATCTCCAACCCTCAAAGGTATGAAATGAGCCGATTTCGTTAATCTATCCACGATTACCCAAATAACTTCATATTTGGCAATAGTCTTGGGTAAGCCGATATGAAATCCATAGTGATATCATCCCATTTCCATTCAGGTATAGATAAAGGTTGAAGTTCTCCTCCGGGTCTTTGATGCTCGATTTTTATTTGTTGACAAGTCAAACACTTGGAAACATATTGAGCAATATCTCTTCAAACCTTCCCACCATAAATTTTTCTTCAAATCTCTATACATTTTGGTGGTTCCGGGTGGATTGAATATGAAGATGAATGAGCTTCCTTCATGATTTCTTCTCTCAACTCATATGGCACAAAAAGTCGATTCCCATATCTAACAACTTCATCCTCATCAATCCTCAACTCTTTTCTCTTCCCTTCACCAATGGCAATCTTTATTCTTTTAGCTTCATCATCTTCCTTTTGAACTTGTTTAATCTTTCCAAAATTGTCGGTTGCAAGGATAATTGAGCCAATATCACATCAACTTGCTCTAATGTAACTTCAAGTTCTAACTTCATGAAATCCATTGAATCTCTCTTTGACTAGAAATCAAAGTCACATCATTCATTTGCTTCTTCCTACTGAGTGCATCTGCTACTACATTAGCTTTTCCAGGATGATAAAGTATTTCCACATCATAATCTTTAATCAACTCAAGCCATCTTCTTTGCCTCATATTAAGCTCCTTCTGTGTGAATATGTATTTCAAACTTTTGTGATCCGTGTAGATCTTGCATTTCTCTCCAAACAAATAGTGTCTCCAAAGTTTCAGTGCGAGAATTACTGCTGCCAACTCAAGATCATGCACCGGATAATTCTTCTCATGGGGTTTTAGTTGCCTTGATGCATAAGCTATAACTTTTCCATCTTGCATGAGAACACAACCGAGTCCTTGGATAGACGCATCACTAAAAACCTCGAATTCCTTTCCACTAACAGGCAGTGCCAGAATAGGAGCTGATATCAATCTTTCTTTCAACTCTTCAAAACTCCTCTCACACTTGTCATCCCACACATACTTAGTATTCTTCCGTGTCAACTTTGTTAATGGGGATGCAAGTTTCGAAAATCCTTCAACAAACCTTCGGTAGTATCCAGCTAATCCAAGGAAACTTCTAATCTCACTCACATTAGTAGGTCTTGTCCATCTCAAAATAGCTTCAATCTTCATTGGATCAACTGAAATACCTTCCTTTGAAATAATATGTCCAAGAAAGGATATTTCTTCCAACCAAAACTGACACTTGTTAAATTTCGCATAGAGTTTCTTCCCTCGGAGTCTTTGTAACACAAGTCTTAAATGCTCTCGATGCTCTTCCTTGTTCCGAGAATATATCAGAATATCGTCAATGAATACTATGACAAATGAATCCAGATAATCCTTGAAGACTCTATTCATCAAATCCATGAATGCGGCTGGAGCATTGGTTAACCCAAAAGGCATCACCAAAAACTCGAAGTGTCCATACCGAGTTCTGAAAGCTGTCTTCTGAATATCTTGCGATTTGATCTTGAGTTGATAATATCCTGATCTCAAGTCGATCTTAGAAAACACTGTGGCTCCCTTCAACTGATCGAATAAATCATCGATCCTAGGTAAAGGGTATTTGTTCTTAATAGTAACTCGGTTCAGTTCCCTGTAATCAATACACATGCGTAAACTTTCATCTTTCTTCTTGACAAACAGCACAGGAGCACCCCAGGGCGATATACTCGGTCTGATAAAGCCCAAATCTTGTAACTCTTGCAATTGTAACTTTAACTCTTTCAACTCTGCTGGAGCCATTCTATACGGAGCTTTAGAGATAGGTACTGTTCCAGGCAATACTTCAATTCCAAACTCTATCTCCCTATCTGGTGGTAGTCCAGGTAACTTCTCGGGAAATACATCCACAAACTCATTCACAATTGGCGTCATTTTGATATCCACTTCTTCAATATTCATAGCTGCCACAACTGGTTTTTCCCATAGCTCCATAAACTTCATACTCCTAGGTCTTAGCCTCTCCAATTTATATGTGAAACTTTCAATCAAGCCAAAACTTAACTGCCTTACTACAATCAATCGTAACCTTATAATGATTTAGCCAATTCATTCCCAAAATCACATCAAAATCAGATAAAGGCAATACTATCATATCAATAGGCATGTTCACATTTGAAATCACAACACTTATATTTTTACACACACAAGGATGCCTATTTTCAATCACCAACGGAGTAGTCACACACATAATACGATCAATCAACATTTCAGAAACAAGCTCACATTCATTCATAAAATTTTCAGAAATACAAGCATGAGTTGCTCCAGTATCAATCAGCACATATGCATCCCTACTAGCAACACTCAGTATACCTGCCAAAGTGTCTACTGAGGGAGTATCCTCAATCTGCTGTAAGGTGAAAACCCTTGCATTTGTCTTTCCTTCTCTATGTCAACTCCACTCTTAACATCAGGTCGATCCTTGCAGTTAGCAATATGATGACCTCTTTGCTTGCAATATGCACAGAAGACGTGGTAGTTTCGGATTCTTGCACTCTTTAGACTTATGTCCAACTTGACCACATGAAAAACATGCATTGGGAGTCCACTTACAATCGGACAACTCATGAGGACCATAACACCTAAAGCATTTCTTTTCAAATGCAAGTGTAGAAGCTTTATATGTCGGCTTTTGATTTCCTTGTCGTCCCATAAAGGCTTCTTTCCTTTACCAACCCCGATAATTATCATAGGATGAAGTGGAAGCGGGTCTCTTTCCCATAAAAGCGCTTCTAATTCTACTATCATTCTGAATTTGCTCCATTAGCAAAGCTTTGGCCACAGTATCTGATAGGGTATGCAACTCAAATTTCTTCACTTCACTTTGAATTTCTTCATTCAGTCCATTCTGAAATTTCTGAACTTTCATTCTCTCATCCGGTAATCACCTCCAGCAAAGCGCAACATCTACAAAATTCACCATAGTATTCATCTATAGTCTTGCTCCCTTGTCTCAAGTTCAACCAATCGGCTATCATCCTTTCTCTCACTGAATTTGGAAAATATTTGGTGAAAAATATATCCTTGAATGCATTCCATGATATGGGTTGTTGTAGATTTCCACTAGTTAATCTCCACCAATTGTAAGCCTCTTTCTTCATCATATAAACCGCTAAATCACTTTATTATCTTCCGGTGTTCTACTAGCTGCAAATGTTTTCTCAAGCTCCTCTATCCAACCTTCAGCTACTGTAGGATCAGTACTAGTGCCATCAAACTCGGAACCATCTTGCTAAAATCATGTAACTTGATTTGGTTGGATTGATCATTTACAGGAGCAGCCTCTTGGTCTCATTCCCTGCTGGTTACCTTGCTGCATGAGATGCTGTGTTTGTTGATACATCATCATCTGATACTGCTGCATCATTGCCATCATGTCCCTCATCATACTATACATCGAATTTGGATCACCAGTGGGTATTTGTGACATAGGAGGAATGGGTGGCATAGGTGGAGGTGGAGGAATCTGAGTCGGTGGAGGAACTTGTGAAGCTGAAGCCGATGCAGGAGATGGAGTAGTCTCACTACTCGGTGTAGAAGATGAAGTAGGAGCAAATGTAGACGATGACTGTGGTGGTGGTGGCATACTTTCTCTATCAGAATGTTGCCTTGTAGACCTCCTCAACCTGTCCATCTTTACAATTATATATATATATTCAACACACACACACATGTATATCAATCTCTAATCACATGCAAAACTTATCAATTAACATTACATTCATATATAAATGAACAAACAATTCAACAAGTCATCAAACAAACAATAAGCAATTAGTAAACAAGAAAACAAATAACAAATATATTGAAAAAAAATAAACAAACAATAAAAAAAAAACAAGCAAGAAAGGAAATTATACACAACTATTTAGATAACTTAACTCTTTTCTATACTACTTAATTGTGTCCAGGTCAAGTCTTAAATGACTATTACAATTAGATAAACAATTAATCAAACTATGCTCTGATACCAACTGTAAGAACCCGTTATCACCCCTATATTTGAAGTAGGCGATAACAATTCCCCAACCACATATAACTTATAAGATTATATGTAAGGTTGTCTGAAAGAATTATTTGAGGAATTGTTTATCTAATTCTACATAGATAATATAATAGAAATCATAGATCTTTTTTTTTTTTAAAACCTTAAACAAAATTACACTACTTCACTACCAACATATTTTGCAAAGGAAACAACTTAATTCCTACATAGCTAGGTACATATATATATATATATATATACATATTACATCCAAAGGCTTCTTACAAGCCTTAACAAAATCTTCAAAACACAACCTAAACTAACACTTTAGTTACATTACCAACAAAAGAAATCACATCTAGTCATTACAATTATGGGGTTCATTGAGTCCATGGTTAACTCTAATCCTCCAAACCATCAAGAAAATCTTCAAAGTCAGTTCCGTACCCCATACTCGCATAGAACTCATCGAAGTCGTCACCTGAAATGGATAAATATGAGCCAAAGGCCCAGTACACAAGTAAAATACAAATGCAAAATGAGTCACACATTCTTATACTAAATGCATTATACAACAATCAATTATTTATTGTTCAATCTTTAATTAGTAAAGCAACATGAGAGTATTCATACTCTGGATAACAGGGATTTAGTATTATGTCCGCCTCCCTGAGTGGTCCCTACTGTTCGTATAGACTAGGTAGCCCCACCTTCCGGCGTATCCTGTAATACTAGAGAATCCTGAGTAACGCATCACGACGCTCAAGGGGTTGATATGAGTAGCCCGGATACTCATATCTCCTAAATAATTCTATCCATTAACGAGAAAGTACCCTGCCCCTAATCTGAGCAGGGTGCCGCTCTCCGAACCAGATTTAACGGCAAACAAGGAAAAATCAGCACTCATCAGTTAATGAGATTTTCTTAATTTAAAGTAGTTTAGTTGTGATGCCTACCCTAACAAAGAATCAAGCAAGTTACTGCGTACCTGAGATAGCTCGGGAACTAATGGGGTTGGTTGAGCGAGGATCTATCTCTGTTTAAGATAATAGTAAATTTCACACTTAGCTTAAGTACTAATTAACTAGTTGAAAATACAATTAATCAAAGAAATTCAAATAAATTAATACAAGGTCATATTAAAGCATTTAAACATCCTATTATATCATAGAACACTTAACAAATATTTAATTGATCATATTCCAAGCTTCAGTAAATTTTGAAGAAAGTTTTAAAAAATGAAAAGTGCAGGGATACGCCGACCTTCAAAGCCGGCGGCTTTGAACCGGTGTACAATACATTGTAGTTACACTACTAACACTGGCAGCGTTCAAGGATACGTCGGCACCTTCACTCTATGCCAGCAGCTTTGAGCTAGTGTAGAATGAAACTCCAAATTTCCAAAAATTTTCGAGAGGTACGAGGTTGGTCCACGCCCGTGAATACCCCCAACACGGCAGCGTATCCATGTACGCTGGCAGCTTGGATCCTACGCCGGTGGCTTTACACCCGGCATTAAGAATTATCGTTCTGTTCCCATTCCACACCGCTCCTAAGCCGGCGGCGTTGGAACCCTAATAGCCGGCATACATTTTAAAAGATAAACACTGGCAGACTTTTAATGAAAAACCAGCAGGTTTAAGCGGCTTTAAGAAAATTTAATTCTGTTCATTTCCAACACCGCCTCTAAGCCGGCGGTAGAAGTGCCAGATGCCGGCGTACACTCAAATTTAAGCCTATACAAAAAAGTTTTTGTTTCCCCTGTTTTATTACAAAAATTTATCCACTTCAAAATTTCTCCAAACTTAATTTAAACTTTCCAAAGCTTGTCATATGTTTTATATACTATCCTAACAACATAAATCATACTTCTAATCATCAAAACATCAATCACACTTCAACTACTAAATCCTTCAATCTTCCTAACATACTCATCCTCACATGTTAACATTCAAATAAGATATACACTACAACTCCTCTAGCCATGTAATCTTATTTAAACTATCATCAATGCACCAAATCAATCTCACACCAATTAGTACATAAATTTTATTTTTATCTAACCTTTACAAACAAGCACAATATAGAACATAAATAAAAAGATTAAGCTTGCATTTTAACTTACATGGTTAGGTCTTGGCTTGGAATAATGTTTGAATCCCAAAAGCTTGTAATTGATTTTGGCTTAGGGTTTAGGATTTTGAGATGGAAAGGAAGAAAGAAAGAAAAGAAAAGAAAAAAACAAAAGAAAAATTCGTACGGGGAAATAGGGCTGCCAGAAAGGGTCCAAAACTTGTCTAAAATAAAGTCAATACTCATCCAAAATTTGACTTTAGGGGTATATTTGAGCTAAGATTAATTTGGGTTAATTTCAAATGCATTTGAGTTTGATTTAGGCTTAAAAAGTAGACTTAAATTTTTTAAATTTTTGTCATTAATCTTAAGCCATTCAAAAGAAATTTTATTAAATTCTAAACATAATACATACATATTAATTTTTAAAAGACATACTTATTCATTACACTATACACACATTTATACATGTAATACAATAATATTAATTTTATTATACTATACACATACAAAATAGCACATGCATAACACATATACTAATTATATTATCCAAGCACACATATACATATATATATATATATATATCATTTCAATAACACATTAATATGTAAATTAAGAAATTCATAGCTATTTCATAAAGTATGGAAAAATACTTAAAGAAGTTTAAACACAAGTATAATATATAAATTAATTAAGAAAAGTAAGTTCAAAATAGAGAAAAAACGAGGAAGACAATGAACAGTGCTAACGCGGCCCTACGTCGGCAGCTTACAAGGATAGGCTGGCAGCGTAGAAGCAGTGTAGCCTCGAACAGAGGCTACGTAAATTTTTAAACCAAGTAAATTTCGTCCAACATTGGCTTCTGAAATGGAAAGCCGGCAGCGTTTGAGGTCGGCGTATGCCACCACGCTGCGGTGTCCGTTAAATGCTAGCGGCCTTTAAGCCAGTGTACGCTGGCATTTGAATTGTATAAAAATTTACATGAGCCGGCACCTGGGAATCAACACCGTGGTATAGGATGCCAACGTACATGTAAAATTTTTCAGATTAAGTCTGTTTCGTCCAAAACCAGTATATATACCTATTATATATATTTATATATGTGTGCAATAAAAGAAATAAAATAAGATTTAAAAAGGTGATTTCAACCAAAAAGATTTAAATATTAATAAAATATAATAAGTGTAATTTAGCAACTTCAAAAATTATTAGAAAATATCACTTACAATATTATTGCTAATATTAATATATTGTACAAATAAAAATGAATTATAAATATTCTAAATAATTATCTAGTATAGATATATAAGAATGGAAAATTTAATAAGTTAAAATTTTGAACAAGTGATTCCCAAAAATAACAAAATAAATACATAAAGTAGAATAAGAGGAACACGATAAAATTAAATGATAGAAAACAAATACTAGTTACTATAAATTAAAGAACAGTTTGAAAGTGATAATAATAGTAATAATAAAATATCAGTTTATTGAGAATGAATTCTATGACTACTCAATAAAAATATTTAATATCAAATAAGATCAAGAAAAACAAGAAGAAAATAAATAATTAGAAATAGATATTTGTTGCTACAATCGATCAAGCTACGGAACAATATAAAATGATAATAACAATCGTAATAAATTACTAATTTACTAAGTATGAACCCCGTAATTACCTGATAAAAATAAAATATAAAATATTTTAAGATCAAGACAAAAAAAATGAAAATAAATAATAAGTAGTAAATATTTATTACCATAAAATCATAAAAGGACAATACAGGTAATAGAAATTAAATTAAATATCAAGATAGGACACTTACACAATCATAGAAGGTTAGTTGCATTATTTACATTATGTTAATAAGTATTTTTCTTAATAAGTGACAATGAATTGTAAATAATATAAATAGAACTAATATATCTTAAATGAATTATTCTACTAAGTAAAATCATATTAGATTGATTAAGCTAACTAAAGTAGATTTAATAATTGAATTAGGTGATTAGTTTCAATCAACTCGGCTTAAATTAATATACTAGGTAAAATCATAAAAAGAAAGGAGTATGTAATTTCTAAAATACGTCTAATTTAGAATTAGTGTAAATTATAGTATAAGTTATAACATGATTAATATGGTGAATATATTGTTTCAAATATCTTATTTTAGGAATTAATAAAAGGATAAATTGTTTAAGTAATAAAATTGGATAACCATTACAAATAGGAGGACTTCTCTTATAAATTCATAACTTTGATCATAAGAAAATAATATATATATATATAATATAAAAGATAAAATTCCTAGTTAAATAAGTAGAGAATATACCATAATTGATAACTAAGACCTAAAAGAATACCGTCAATATCATTATGTAAATAACAAAATAATAATAAATATTGTTATTTCATTTTCATAGGAAAAATAGATCGGTTCTTGTATTTCAAGAATATCTAGTTTAGCGAGGATCACAGGTGAGTAACTTTGACCTTATTCCATTATTTGTGCTTGTAGAGAAGTTGCACTTGTAATAATTTATTCAACTAAAATACATGTAAGATTGGGTATAATGCATGATGATTGGTGTATGCTTGAATGCCAAATTATCATAATATAAGTGATAATTCTTTTGTATGATAAATATTGTATGAAACATGTTGATATTTGTCTGTTAGTTGTATGATCACTTTAAACTTGACTAAAAACTATTGGTACCATAAATAAAAATGGACATGCATTGCATTATATGCACATATTGCATTTTAAAAGGAGTGATGACCCTATTCATATTAGCATTTCGGTTCTCTGGTGACACACCTAGTTTGCTAAATAACATTTTCCTAGTTCTTCCAGAAGCACCTTTGTTCTGTTCTGTTCTACAGGAACTAACTAGTATCAAAGGAACACCGCTTGTGGTATCAACATGAAATAGCTGATACTTAATGGTGTTTCTTTGTTCCAAGGCTAAGAGTGAAATTTTTTAAAGTAATTTGTGAGAGTTTATGGTACCCATTCTTTCTTGGTTCTCTGATTTTCCTGGGCACGGTATATCACTCTTCAAGGCTTCCTTCCAACCCCGATGAGAGGGTGTAAATCTACATCCTATTTGATTCCGGTTATCCAACTTGTCCTTGTACATATGATTGATTATTGCATGACATAGGCATGTTAATTAAATTTGTTTGATATTGTCTGATGTGTGGTGTGGTTGGTCAGGTTATCTTACTGAGCCTGTGATTCACTCATCCCCCAATAGTTTTGTATAAAGTAGCGCTAGTAGGGATTAGGCTAGGAATGTGTCAAGAGAGCTTTTCCATCAAACCCATTTGAAGTTAGAAAGATAGGTAGCAATAAACTTATAATACAAATTAGATAACATGTATAAATGAGAAATATTTTGCATTTTGTTGGTTATTACCCAATTTTCGCTATTTGGTAAGAGATATCAATTCTCTACGATCCTGATGGAATATGGAAAATCGGAATCCATAATAAGTTTATATGAAGATATCATATCTATATTATATGATTTAAATAATTAAGATAAAGTCTTGTAATCTCTAACTTACAAGATGGCTCTCATATTACGGGTGCACACATGGTATGATAACTTTAGGACAATCTAACTAAGCCTCCTTTTGAGGCATGACAATATTAACTCTACATATTTTTATTAATGATTAATTTTCAAGTGACATATATCTATGAAATGCAGTAAATACTCTTGATATTGTTTAATGATTTTTTTCATGAAGTTTTAAAAAAAATCATATTGAAATCATTATAAAATTCTCATAGATATCTATAAGATGTAATATAATTGTAACGAATGAATATTAATAAATAATTTTAAGATTAACTTTATTAACTTCATGTCATTCAGTTGTATAATCTTGCACGCACCCCTAACCAAAACTACAATGATTTTTTTTAATAAAACAATCGAATTTGCACACATGAGCAAAGTAACTTGAAATTACGAGTCATGCTATTCATTTTAGCTCAAATTTTTGAAACTTCATAAATATGATAGGCCTGTATATTCAGCAAGCCCAATCTTGGCTCGGCTCACTACTACACAATTACCCTAACAAATTAGGGTTCATGATCACTCTGTCCCTCTCGTGTTTGAACCTCGCCTCACTCTTTCCTTGCTCTCTGTACTTGAAACCCTAAGTTCACTCTTTCTCTATGTTTCATTTACTTTTCTTAAGATGAACAAAGAAAAATAATTCTGATATGTTGAATGTACAGATAGGAAACAAGCCTATTCGAGTTGGCTAAACTCTTGAGACACCATCTCTAGAAATTAGGGTTTGATGATCCCTTTCCGATGTATTTGCTTACTATTTATATTGTTGGTTACATGAATCTGAGCTGGCTAAACAGTAAAGTAACTAACTATCTTGCTGTTTACACTTTACATATGTTTTGTTACTTGAATCTGTTACAATTTGGTACCTGCATGTGTATACATCCAGCTCATATATGTATATATCCAGCTCATGTTGTATAATCTGCAAATCTTGATGGTTTCTGTTTACTCCTAGTAGACAATGGTCTACTTAGTTGGTCTGTATCAGTTTTCCCCCTTTCTTGAAATAGTACCTTGTCCTCAAGGTAGAAATCAAAACACGGACATTTAAAAATATGTAGATCTTCCCAGCTAGAATCCTCTAGAGGTAGTCCTTGCCATTGAACTAATAACTAAGACACCTAAGAGCTTTGTCGCTGAATCATCCGTGTACCCAAAATACAAAGTGGCACCAATAATGGATGATTGCGAAATACCGTAGGAGGCAACTCTAATGTAGGAATGACAAACCCATGGGCTGGTTTGAGGCACGAAACATGAAAACACATTATGAATGCGAGACTAAGCTGGAAGTTGAAGTTGATAAGCAGAGACGCCTATCTTCTTGAGAACTTGATAAGGCCCATAAAATCGTTTTGAAATCTTATGATAATCCCCACTTAGAGATGTTTGTTTGTATGGTTGTAGTTTGACAAACACCAGATCTCCTGTTGAAATGTCAAGTCTATTCTATGTTTATCAGCTTGGGCTTTCATTCTCTGTTGAGCTTTATGTAAATTAGCTCTAAGAGTAGATAAAACTTCATCTCTGGACAACAGGTCAGAGTCCACAGCCTCTAATTTTGATGTCCCTCATAAATACATAGGAACTGTGGGAGGAAGACGACCATAAACCAATTTGAAAGGGGATTTCTAGGCACCTTCATGACAAGATGAATTATATGCAAATTCTGCCCAAGGTAAGAATTTAACCCACTCAGTTGGTCTGTCCCATGCATAACACCTGAGGTACTGTTGCAGTACCCTATTGAGGACCTCTGTTTGGCCATCTAATTATGGATGATAAGCACATACTAGTAAACAGTTTGGTACCACTCATCTGAAATAACTCCTGCCAAAATTTACTAAGAAAAATAAGATTCCTATCACTGACAATGCTCCTAGGAAATCCATGAAGCTTAACCACAATGGATAAAAACAACTGAGCAACCTTAGTTGCAGTGAAGTTTGTATCCAGAGGTCCAATGTGACAGTGCTTGGATAACCGATCCACCACAACCAACATCACTGTGAATCCTTGTGTAGTAAATGTGTGATAAAATCCATAGAAATGTCCTCCCAAATCTGCTCAGGAATGGGTAGAGGATGAAGAAGACCGGATGGACTTTAAGTACTGTACTTAGTTTGTTGGCAAATCGAACAACCCTTGACAAACAATTCTACATCATGTTCATTCCAATCCAAAAAAATTGAGACACCAATCGTCGATAGGTTTTGAAAACCCCAAAATGACTAGCTTGAGGAGCACTATGGAATTCATGTAATAAAATGGGGATCAAAGCTGAAGTAGGAACTAAAAACAGTTGCTGACCTTTGTATAGCAGCTCATTCTTCCAATATAAATCCCATTTCAATTTTCAACTAGCTTGGAGATCACCAATAATCTTCTGAAAAGATTGTAAAGTCATGTATTCCTTCTTGAGATGGTCAATAAAAGCAAATTGTGGTAAGGAATAAGCAAGATAGGTAAATGTACTATCATGCTTCCTTGACAATGCGTCAACCACTCCATTGTCCTTGCTTGCTCTGTACATAATGGAATAATCATAGCCAAGTAACTTGGCCAAATACTTGTGTTACTCTGGAGTCTGAATTACCTGAGTAAGTAACTCTTTAAGACTCCTATGATCAGTTTGAATAATAAAATGAGAACCCAACAAATATTGTCTCCACTTCCTCATTGCCTCGACTACTGCATGCAATTCACGGACATAAGCTGATTGCTTGCACAAGTGAGAAGGCAACTTTTTACTAAAGAAAGCTATAGGCTTTTCTTCTTGTAATAATACAGTACCGATGCAGTCCCTGATGCATCTGTCCCCACAATAAAGTCCTTTGAAAAATCAGGCAAAACAAGTAATGGGGCAGAAATGAGAGAAGTTTTCAGTTGCTGAAAAGTAACTATAGCCTGATCAGTCCAAACAAAATTGTCCTTCTTGAGCAAATTGGTCAATGGGATAGCAATGGATGCATAAGACTTGACAAATCGTCTATAATAGCCTATGAGACCCAAAAATGCTCTAAGTTGCTTCAGAGATGTGGGTACTAACCAAGTTGAAATAGCTTCCAACTTATGTGGTTCAGGTCGAACCCCATCAGCACCTACAATGTGACCCAAGTATTCTATAGTAGGCTAACCAAAAACACACTTAGATTGTTTAAGAAACATGGTATTATCAACTAATAGTGTTAATACCAATTCTAAGTCTGTAACATGCAACTCCAAAGTCGTACTATAAATCAAGATGTCATCAAAAAAATAATGACAGACTTTGGTAAGTATGGCCTAAAAATTTTGTTCATAATGGATTGAAAAGTGGCCGGTGCATTACAAAGGCCAAAGGGCATTACCAAAAACTCATAGTGACCCTCATAAGTTCGAAATGCATTTTCTCAACATCCCTAGGATGCATTCGAATCTGATGATATCCTACCCTTAAATCCAATTTAGAAAAAATTGTAACCCCATGTAACTCATCCAACAATTCATCAATCGTTGGAATAGGAAATTCATCTTTCACCGTGGTTGCATTCAGAGCCCTATAATCAACACAAAAGCGCCATGTCCTATCTTTTTTTTCACCAAAAGAAAAGGTGAAGAAAAAGGACTAGTACTACATTGTATCAGTCCTTGCTCCAACATGTATTTGATTTGTTTCTCGATCTCTCCTTTCTGAAAGTGTGGGTATCGGTAAGGTTTGACATTAATAGCAGATACACCTTCCTGCAACGTGATCTGATGTTGTATATCACGTAGTGGCGACAATAATAAGTGGATTGTTGGTGAATTCCTATGAAGAATCACCGGTTTGAGCCGCTAATTGAAAACAAGTAGCCATTGAGTTCTTACTGATAAGTCTGCGTAATTGGTGATGAGTAATCTATCCCACAGAAGTAGAATGATCCCCTATCAATGTGACAAACTGACCCTGATGCAAAAATTGCATGGTTAAAGCAAAATAGTCTATAGTAATGGGTCCTAAATCCTGCAACCACTGTACACCCAATACTAGTTCAGCTCCTTGAATAGGCAAGACATAAAAAGAAGCGATAAAAACAATGCCTTAGATTTGTATAAGAATGTCTTTGCAAATCCCATCGCATTGGAGCTTTTCTCCATTTCCTATCATAACGGAAAACTGTGGAGCTTTTTGAACTGTCAAACCCAAGTGTTTAGCAACACACTTTAAATAAAGTTGTGTGCTACCCAATCCACCAAAACTGACAAATTGGAATGGCAAACAGTGCCTTGAAACCTCAGGGTTTTTGGGACAGCCTCTCCATTTAAAGCATGGTAATTATTGTACATGATATCCTCAATATATCATTTCCAAAATATCCACACTCTCATTATGTCCTCTGCATCCTTAAGTCATGAATAGACAATAGAACTAAAAATTTAGCCTTGCACTTGATATTTCTAAAATTTTTTCATCACAGTTAAAACAGAGCCTTTTCACATCGTACTTGCATTTCTTCAGACTCAAAACGTTTAATAAGTAAAGAGGTTTTACTTGTATGGATAGTAGTAAAATAAGGTAAAAATTATGGTTTAAAAATTGTAATGGAACAGTTGAAACCGAACAGTAGGAGTATAGGGTTAAATGCTTTGTATTGATCATTCCATTTATCTTCATGTAATCATGCAAGCCAAATAGCATCCCATCATGTTCTTAGGACGTCAAGTTGCAATTCTCTTCTAAGCAGGTTTAACCCAGAATGAAACAACTAAGGAGAAAAGATTCAAAAACCAACCGTACAATTAGAAAGTGATTCAAATCAAGATTGATAATGAACCCCGTTGATGTCTAAACCAGCTTTGATAAAAGCCCCTAGACATCCTCATAGGCTGATGGACCAAAACGGTTTTGTAAGGCTTCCACAAATTTTGACCATAAGGTCAGCTGCTTGTTAACATCCATTTATACCATTGAAGAGCACCCCCTTTAAGAGCGAAGGAAGAAATGGTAATCCTCTTTCATCTTTAACATCATCAAATTCAAAAAATTATTCCACTTTGAATATCCATCCCAATACATCAGCCCCGAAAATTTTGGAATTTCCAACTTAAATTCGCTTAAGCAAAAATCTGTATTGCTATGTAACCCTGAAGAAATGAATCATTGTTGATCTGATCGATATGAATAGAAGTGAATGATTTGATTCAATTCCAATTTATCAATGCAATCCCCAAAGTTTAATATTTTCTTGATAACTGATAGAGTATTTTTAAAGAAATCCATCTCTATGATTTGTGATCTTGTTTCAGACCATGATGGAAAGAAAACAAATCACAATCTGGACGAGAGCACCAAAAATGATAGGCCTATATATCAGCAAGCCTAATCTTGACCCAGCTCACTACTACACAATTACCCAACAAATTAGGGTTCGTGATCACTGTCCTCTTATGTTACCTCACCTCACTCTTTCCTTGCTCTCTACTACTTGAAACCCTAAGTTCACTCTTTCTCTATTTTCATTTACTTTTCTAAGATGAACAAAAAAACTAATTTTGATATTTTGAATGTGCATAGGAAACAACCCTTCAAGTCTAAACTCCTGAGACACCATCTCCAGAAATTAGGGTTTGATGATCCCTTTCTAATGTATTTGCTACTATTTATATTGTGTTACATGAATCTGAGCTGGCTAAACAGTAAAGTAACTAACTATCTTGCTGTTTACACTTTACATATGTTTTGTTACTTGAATCTGTTACAATTTGGTACCCGCATGTGTATACATCCAGCTCATATATGTATATGTCCAGCTCATGTTATATAATCTGCAAATCTTGATGGTTTCTATTTACTCCTAGTAGACAATGGTCTACTTAGTTCGTCTGTATCAAAATAACTATTTTAATCAAATTGGAATACAATTTGATGCTACAAATCTCCTTAATTTGTGTATTTTTTTTATGAATAAAAAATTGAGCTAATTAGCAAAAATATGATTTTAAGATCTAGTTTATCCCGAACTTGAGATGACCATAAAATAGATAATTTAATGTAGTAGGGATTCCTTTTGGAGCCCTATTTTTTAAAATTGTTTTTTTTTATGTTATTTTGAAATTGGATAAAACGTATTATATCTAAAAATTTTCTTTTTCCCAGAGATTCATAGTTTATCAAATCATATAAGCAACTTAGATTTCTCATTACCATTTTAGATTAGAAAAAAAATTCATTAGACCACTCAATAACCACCACAACCCATAACATGACATATTATTTTTATACTTTTTTGAAATTGTTAATTTTTTATGTATTTTTTAATTTTATTTTTTTCTTTTAACTTGAAACTATGACTATCTTAAGAAAATAAGATACAGAGGGTGAAAATCGAGCGTCTATAATAATATACTTAACAAAAAAAGAATAGAAAAAAGACCAAAGACCAAAGACCAAAGACCAAATAAAGTTTGAAGAACCCAAAAAAATTTAAAAACTCTCACCGTGTCGAACCTTGAAAAGTGAAACGTTCACACGGGAATTTTTGTTTTAGACTCCGGGTGGTGATACTCCTATTAAAAAATGTGCAGAGACTAATTTAAAGGTTTTTTTTTTTTTTTTAAGCTTAAGAATCTGTTTGTTTTGTTTTTTTCGACAGATATAGACACTTTTTTAAACTTTTTCTAACAAATTATTTATCAAGAAATAGATATAGATAAAAAAAAAATTGAGTTCTCATCAAAAGATCAAACAGAATAAATATAATAAAATTTAGGTATAAATCGGATATATTTATATATATCATTTAAAAAAAATACAGATACAAATGAAAAACAGATAATCCAAACAGAGACTTCTTGCTTAAAAAAAAATAAAATTAAAACACCTCAAAAAATAAACGGGTTAAAGGTTTACTTTTACGTTAGGGACAGGAAGAATCAAAACTTGTCTTAATCAGGAATTTTCGTCCAATATTCCTCCTTCCCTTGGTGGACCTTAATCCGTGTTTCATACACGGAAACCAAGTACGCGTAATGTTTGTCAACTGATAAAGACCGTGCTTGCTCAAGCACCGGTCATATACCGATCGTTTGACCAGAAAGACCGGGGCTGAAGATAACTTTTTGTTTTTTAAATTTTGTTGTTTATTGTATATAATTTATGTAATATGAAACTTATAAAATTTTAAAAGATCATGTTAAATATCTTTTAGTTAACTCGTGGATAATATGGTGAGTTATTTGGTTGTTTAAAATGCTAGTGAAGTATATTAATGTTGCGTTTGGAACACAGGAAACCATGGGAAAAGAAAAAATATAGAGAGAAATGAAAAGAAATGTATGTGTTTAGGTATGTTTAGTGATTGAAAAATAAAATGATTTGAAGAGAAATAAAAAAAAATTATTTACATACCTTTATTTTTTTTAATTAATATTTTACAAAAATAAAATAAGGATAATTTTATCAATCATTAACTTTTTTTTTTTTTCATTTCCTTTGATTTCTATTTTCCTTCATTTTATCCTTTGAATTTTGTTGATTTCTTATTTCAAAAACCAGCCAAATACGGCATAAGTAATTTTAGAAGTAATTCAATGGACAAATATGAAAGTCTGAGTTGTCCATATAAGTTTACAATGAATTATTAATATACTGAAAAATTAATAAAGATCGATCTAAAAATAAATATAATTGAGTATATCTATCCTTTCAAATTAAAAAAAAAAAAAGATAGTAATAATAATAATAATAATAATCAACAGTGGGGTGGCACTTCTAGTCCATTCTCTCCTTTTTATTTTAAAAAAGGAAGCAGACGTGTCATGCAAGGATTATAATAAAGTTAGGGCACCCATAAAGGCTTTCGATGCCCTTCCTAGGAATAAGTGACTCAATAATTGAAATCTTTAAATAGACCCAAGTCTTGTATTCTGCTTAATGGGAAGTCAACGGACCAAGTCTTTTCGTTGGAATTTTATTTATTCATTTATTTTTATGGCTGAAAAAGGTGTACGGTCATGTAGGAAGCTTCCAAGAACATGCCCATGTTCGCACATGACATTGAGCTCTGGGTTCCAAAAGGTAAAATAAAATAAGGGCTGTAATCAGCATAAGGTCCGTTTGAATGTTATGTTTTTTATTTATATTTATATTTTATTTTAATATATATATATATATAAATATATCTAATTTATATTTATATTTGATTTTTTATGAGAATTGTTAATTTTTTTATTTATATTTATTTTTTTATAAATAATTTATTAAAAAAAATTTTAAAAAGAATCTGTACCTATGAAAAAAAACCCAGACATGTATATGACCTTGTCAATGACCGTAACGAAAGACGAGTACTTTGACCTGTAAACTCCTCATATTCATATTTTCTCTCTTCGTCCCTGCTCCGCACCAATTCCACTCATGGCTTCGTCGATTGAGCCAGGTAAAACTTCATCTGCATGCCCTCGCTATGTCTCTCTCTCTTTCACTCCACAACCTATACATGAAGCTTACGAGAAAAGTGTTCGTTACTTTTTTTCATTAATACTTTTCTCCTATTTTTAACTTTGGTTACGCGAAGATCGCATCTTTGCGACGTTTATGTTGAAAAGGAGGTTACTTGTTAGTTTTTGAAGTATGTGTAGATGAAAAGGATACGATTCGGAGTTATTTCCATGTTTTGGAAGCTTTAGTGTTTTTGAGTTAGATTCAGGCTCGGTTGTTCATTTTTTTGAGATAAATTGCGTTAGAATAGTATGGCGAGGTGTTTGATGTTAAAAATTACTTCTACATTCTAGGAAACCTTAATGTCTAGTTCTTGAAACATGTCAAGCATTATCAGGATGGATGACCTGCTGAAAAGTCCCCATGTTATATCATTTCTTTCTATCTCGATGTTCCTTAGATGGAATATATAATTTTCTTTTTGGTTTCTGCTCCAATAATCTAACAATCATGTGTTTCTTTGACGGTTATTGTTGATTTATTGGCAATTCATTCCTGTAGGTGCCGAGGATGACTTGGAAAAGGGGATGTTGACACAGGAGCATTCTATGTTGGATAATTCTATTGCTGAGAAGAAGTATAAAGTTGCCAAACAAGTGATTGGCAGCCAAAATGATACCGAGCTTCACTTGGCTGCTCGACGAGGAGATCTTGCTGCCGTAAAACAGATTCTTGCTGATATTGATTCTCAGATTATTGGGATGGTAAGCAAAGAGGATTTCAACACTGAAGTAGATGAGTTCAGGGCTGCAATGGTGTGTTCGGAGAATAAATTGGGAGAGACAGCGTTGTATATTGCAGCAGAGAGAGGATATTTGGATGTGGTGAAGGAGTTGTTGAAATGCTCTAATAAGGAGTGCATAACAAAGAAAACCCGACAAGGACTCGATGCATTTCATGTCGCTGCAATTAAAGGACATCATGGTAAACTTTTTTATTTTTTCTATTCTATGCTTTGTCAAGATTTTCAATAATCTCAGATTTCTTCAGTAAATTCTCAACTCATAACAAAAAGATTCAAAAGCTTAAGCTTATTATGCATGGTGTGTTTCCATCTTAATTGGTTAACATTCTCGTATATACCAGTTGATTAAATAACAGTAAAACGAGCATAGAGGATTGAATTTATTACCTCCTTCACACCATGTGATTTAAAAGCTTAAATTTATTAAATATGATTTGGTTTTATAGTTATTGGTTAGCACTTTCTCTCATAACTGGATATCATCTCTGTTTTAAACCCCAAGCAACGGATAACTTGCTCCTTGTAAAACAAGCTTTCTGATTTTGGCTGTTCCTTGAGGTTGTTGGATTGTCCCAATAGGAAACCTGCCACTATGTGCAAGTATACATTCTTGCTCAATTTTCCCCCTCTTACAGCCATTATGCAGGTGCTTTTGGAGCATGAATCTTCATTAATCCTGTCAACCGACTTCTTTTATACTACTGCTTTAGCATCTGCAGCTAAAAAAGGATGTATAGAAGAGGTTGAAAAACTTCTTGCAAAGGACAGCAACATGGTAAAAATCAGCAAGAATGATGGGAAAACTGCATTGCATTTGGCTGCTCGGAATGGTCATGTTGAGGTTGTGAAAGCTTTATTGAGGAATGATCCCCAGATGGCACGGAAGACAGACAGAAAAGGACAGACTGCATTGCACATGGCTGTCAAAGGTCAAAACCCTGAACTCGTAAGATTGTTGATGGAGGTAGATGCAGCCCTTGTCGCACTCCCTGACTTGAATGGCAACACTGCATTGCACATTGCCACAAGAAAGAAGCGGTGTGAGGTAAGCCTTGTCCATACCATACAAATTCTCTACTAACAAAATGCGAGAGAATCCTTCAGGTGGTTGAATATTTTCTCCTACTTTTGCAGATAGTAAAGGAGTTACTAATCCACCCTGAAGTGAATATTAATGCATTGAATCGAGAAAAAAAAACTGCTCTCGACATCACGGAAGAACTTGGTTCCAAGGAGATAAGAGACTGTCTATTGCACAAAAGTGCTGTATATGGTAAGGAATTCGAGAGAATGCTACGAGGATGCATTAACAATACAAGTTCAGCAAGCAAAGCCGCCATACTCATTGCTCAAATCGCCTTTGCAGCCATTTTCACCATTCCAGGCGGGAATGACCATGGCAACAAGTCCCTCTTTACGAGTCACATGTCTATAAAAATACTAGTAATCTTCAACTCTATAGCATTCTTTGCATCCTTGGCTGTTATAGTAATTCAGATTAACTTAAGCAAAGGGGTGCAAGAAGTAGAAGTACTTGCAGCTGTGACTGACATCATTGCCCTATTGATGTTGTTGGCATCAGTATGCATATCGGTTGTATTCATGACCGCGACATATATGGTGGTTGGCAGGCACTTTGAGGGGGTTACAGTTTTGATTACAGTCACCGGTGGGGTCATACTTATTGGTTCCCTTTGTATCAAAAATTATTATGAGATGAAATTAAGGAGGAATGAGTTGATTAGGAAGAAATTAAAATGAAAAAAAAAAAAGACCTTATTTAAATCGAAAGAAATCTTGTAAATCTTACATAGGCCATACCTTCTTATAATATTAAGCAACTCTACTAAGAGAGCATATTTGTTTTTTTGCCATAAATGATGTCTAATGATAGTATTAGAAATGCAAGAAGAAGGAGTTCATATAATGAAAGAAAAAAGAGATGGCATATAATGAAAGAAGTGCTAAAATCAAATTGTTTTAGGATATTTTAACAAGAAGTTTACCTTTCATTATTCCATATATGGAGCCATGCCCATATTATAATGAAGAACTCTCTCACCCACAGATGATGAACAATAAGGCTTGGACTGGATTGATTGTGCTTCCAAAAATATAACATGGTAGCAAAGCTTCCAATGAGTTTCCTGTGTTTTTGAAAGAATCTATATTAAAAAGTTTACAAAAGAGCTTATGTGTTTTTTGTAATGGTTGTCCTTTTCTCTCTCTAATGCTGTAATGGTAACTCACAAAAATTGCAATTTGTTATCCTTGATAGAGGATCAAAATGTTTTCAAATTCCAAAAACATCATCTTTTATGGACCTTCATTTTCTTAAACTAAACAATGCTTCTAAATGGAACTAAGCAAGTTATTAAATTGCAAATTTGATAATGACTAGCAAGTCTACAAATTGATGAAGACTCGCAAGTCTTTAAATAGATGAAGACCTTCATGTCTCTAAACTAAAAAGCTTGATAAAGACAATCATGCCCTTAAACTAAAATTTTGATGAAGAACTTCATGTCTTTAAACTAAAAATTTTGAAGAAGACCTTCATGTCTTTAAACTGAAACTTTGAAGAACTTGAAGAAGAACATCGTGTCTTTAAATTGAAAATTTTGAAGAAAATCAAGAAAAATGTAGAAAATGGACATGAAATCAAGATGTTGCTTGTTACGGTAGAAAATCAAGAGGAATGCAAAGGCATCCTCCATGAAAATGGACATGAAACGAATAAAGTGCAGATATGGAGAAATGTTGCTGCAAGACAAAGTAAGAATTTGAATACCAGCAAAGCCAAGCCATCATAAGCTCACCCTCCTACAAAAATCTCATTGGGGAGGAGTGTTGAAGTTGCTGAGATTTTTGTTTAATTAATGTTGATTTTAATTATGTTGCTACAAATTTGTCTTGTTAAATGTAAAATAGTTGAGGAAAAAAAAGTATGGTAATCTTTACTTCAAGGACAACCCATTTTGTTAAGCTATTCTAATTTTTTTTTTTTTTAATATAAGAAAGCTAACATCTCCTATAAAAGGGAGGCCACTGTAAATGTAAAAGAGTATATGGATCATAATAGAAGAGAAGGGAGAAAATTAAGAAAAGAAAAAAGAAGAAAGAATTGTTCTTCACATATGTTTTTTGTGTTCTACTCATATATATTTCTATTTTAAGTTTTTCATTTCTCTCCCTTCAATCAACAAATTTTCTAATATGGTATTAAAGTTATATGGCCTCACGACCCTTATGATCCTAGTGGCCCATGATGCAAAAAGAGGTCCAAGTCCATATAATTAAGAAGAAGCTGCCCCAAGCTGATGAGGACCTGAGGCCTTTGAGACTTAAGAGAAGCACAAGCCCAGACAAAAAAGCAAATGATGGACCTGTCGCCTCTAAGGCTCTACTTAAAGTATAAGCCCAGAATCATAAATTGAATGCAAGTCACAACTGAGCCGACTCAATTGAACTGAAGGAGTAGTGTTGGAAATGTGAGAAGAAGAAGAAGAAAGTAGGAAAAGAAAGAAGTCCTACATGGGCTAGTTGAGAAAAAAGAGATGTCCATATAATGAAAGAGATAGTCAAGTCAAACCGCCTTAGAGCATTGTGACAAAAAGCTGACCTCTCATTATTATGGACCACTCTCTAGCCCATATATGAAGCTTTGCTCATATTATTATGAAGACCACTCTCCCAAGCTTAAATTGAATGCAGGTCACAAATAGGCCAACTCAATTGGACTTAAGGGGGAGTGTTGGGAATGCAAGAAGAAGAAAAAGAAAGTAGAAAAAGAGAGAAGTCTACATGGACTAGTCAAGAAAAAAAGAGATGTTCATATAATGAAAGAGATGGTCAAGTCAAACTGCCCTAGGGCATTTCGACAAGAAGCTAACCTCTCATTACTTTGGATCACCCTCTAGCATATATATGGAGCTATGCCCATTTTATTATGAAGACCACTCTCTCCCACAAATGATGAACAATAAGACTTAAACCACGCTGACCATGCTTCCCAAAAATATAACAGATAGTAACTACAATTTTGCATAGCCATTTGACAATGTTGGTGTGTTTAACTCAATTTAGCATTATTAAATAGTCAAATCACCCTAATATGAAAATAAAATAAAGGAGACTAAAATAATTTTCAATCCTAAAATGAGATATCAATAAAATCAAATAGTTAATTTTTAACTCTAATAATAAAATTAGAATAAATCGTATCGAGTCTGAATTTTAATTCTGGTTTAATTTCTTTTAATTTAATTTATGCTAAACCCTAATCCATTTAATATAAATCCTTGACTAAAAATTAAAAAAATTAATTTTTAGAAAAAATTGGAGTCACCCCCCAACTTAAAGTTGGGAAAAAAAAAATCAAATTATGCTAAATATGTATGATCATAATTTAGCTACTAATCTGCGAAAAATTGTTTTTTAAAAAGATAAGCAAAAATTACTAAGTCCAGGGACTATCCTATTAAAATCTAAACAGTTATCAACTCTAATTCTCTAATTGCAATTTGTTCCCCTAATATCCTAAAATTTGTTACTATGTGATATTTACAACAAATATTCACCAATTATATCAAGATTTTACAAAGTGATATTATTTACATGCTATTATTAATTAATTTATAAAAAAGCAACTATATTTGCAAGAATCATCAAAATTGCATCAAATTTACAATAATAGGACAAAATAAAATTTTTACACTTTTAAGTCGTTCATTAGGTGCCTACATACTCACTATTCAAGATCAAATGATATAGTTCTTTTTAATTTTTTAAAACTTTAGTTTGTTGGTAAATTTTTAAATTTTGAACTCTTATTGCTTTAAGTTTATTAGATGTTACTACGTTTGCCAAACTTAATTATTTTTTTTATATAATCCTAAATCTATCAATTTAAGTGTTCACAATTCATAAAAATTGAACTTTTCTATGTGACAAAATTTTTCAAGCATGATCACATATTACACCACATATCAAATCACTCCACATGCTATGAAATTAAAATTCTTATAAGGATCATCAATGTCGAACATACTAATTTTAACAAGACAATATTCATGTATTCAATATCATGGCATAACCAAAGTTCTCATGTGATATTATTTTAAGTATTATTAAAGTTTCATCATCACAGTGATATCATGACAAATTTTCAATTCAATTTCATGAACACATATATGCTATGCACATATTAATGGCAAAACCAAATATCACAAAATTATATAGTAGAGCAACATTATGACGTAAAGGAATTTATAATGACTATTTCAATATATCATATAATCTATTATGAACAATTTCATATATTATAAACCTGAAACTTTAGTCTAATAAAAAAAAATCAAAGACATATTCATTAATTATATTTGCACCTTTATTATATAAAAATCACCATTACCATTATCACTATGCATTATATAATTTCTTTTTGTTCAGCAACACAACACACTCATTACACATTAATATATATTATTATGATCAATATCAGATTTACTTTTTTTCTTTTTATACTATAATATTATTATAGTTTATTATTATAAATAATAATAATAATAATAATAATAATGATAATAAAAAAGAAATAGGAAAAACTTACCTGATAGGCATGCATGGATCTGAAGCCGGGTCGAAGTTGGGTCGTTTCTGACCCAACTGGTGGTGGAGCTCGGAACGGCCGCCTAGAGGGGACGCAGTGGTAGTAGGGTAGTCAAACAAGGGCAAACAGGGCTGGCGAGCATTCCTGTGGTGATGATTTCGATCAATGAGTGGCAGAAGTCGACGTTTTGCGTAGAACCGAGGAGCGCGACCAACGGTAGTCGTGAGGCCCTAGGGGCATTTTCAATCGTCACTCAACCTACTGATTCGAAGCCTACAACCCGTTAAAGCTTCCTATGATGTCCAATTTGCTTAATTTTACATATATAAGCACGAATTAAGACAATAGAACTTGAAACCCTAATTGAAAATTCAAGAACATGAATCTAAAAAGAATGAGTAAATTGAGAGCAAACCGTGCTAGGGTAAGGATGCTTATGTCCTATTTATGATAGCTAGGGTTCAAATTGAGCTTTAGAACTTGCCAATTCAATTAATTTCGGATCTAGGGCTTTTAAGTTAGTTTTAGCATGAAATTTTGGTACTCTTACAAATTTGAGTATCACTTTCTTATTAAATTAGATATTTGCTCCTTAAAGATTGTTAGAAAGCTTTCTACATCTTCTTATTTATCTAAAAAACTCAAATTCGAATCAAATTGTGATATTTTAGGAAAGTGATATCTTGACTTTTTCCCAATTTTCCTTCTCCAATCTACCACTAAAATCCCAGATTAATATGCAAATTTGGTACTATTGTGAAGTGCTCCATGTCTAGTTTGTAATTTCACCATTTGACCTCCCATCTGCATGTGTATGTTTTATCATTAAGCACTTGGTTTTTTTTTTTCCTTTCAATGTGTGTACAAAATATTACTTTAAAGCTTATAATTTAGATTCATCAAAATAATTAATAATTTATATGAATCCTAAATTAATATTTATAAATATTTATATATTTAAAGCTGAATAATTTTCTTAAAACTTATAAAATCATTTTTCAAGTCATTTTTGTACCTTAAAACATTAAAGTGTGTGATTTTGGGTTTACCATTATTTTGTTTTTTTATATGCTAAAATATACATAATTATATATATATATATTAAGCTTAATTAAGCAAAAATGAGGTATCTACAAATTGCAAATACAATCTTATATGTAAATATGATTTGATTTCTTTTAGAAAATAACAAATTATGATTATATTATGGTTTAATGTTTTGTTATTAAAAAAAAAAATATTCTTAACAAGATAGTTTACTGGCTTGCTTAACCTACAAAAATTTTCTAACCTACATAACGTGCATAAAATAAGGTAGGACGAGATTGGATGGGTTTATATTTGTAAATGTTTTGTATTATCTTATTGTTTTGTGGTTTTGGGAGAGATGTGGCAATGCGTGGGGATTTATATAATAATGAGCAGGTCTATGGAGAATAATATTTTCTTTTCACTTCACTTTTAGTTTTAGTATTGGTAATATTCTTGTACCTTTAATATAAAAGTGTATATCTCTTCCTTTGAGATGTTGTACAACTTAACCTTCTCCAATACCTCACCCTTTTAATGGCCGAACGTAAGGAATTTTTTTTTTCATCATCTTATATCATCATATTGATATTTGAATGCTTTTTTTCACTATGTAGCACTCTAGGTTTGGATAATTTCATGTGTTATGTGAAGTGTTACATCTGTTATTTAGTATCAAATGTTACTATATCATAGCTATACTTTCTATAAAGCTAATGAGATACAACCAACCAGAAGGTATCTCCAGCTTTAGTATCTTTTCATTTAAATTTGAGGTCAATAGATTGCAAAAACTTATGTACTAAAAAAGAGTCTCAATAATAGACTTAGATGTGTAACCTTTTTTTTTAAAGCAAATAAGCTCCATCCTATTATTTATTTATTTTTATCTCTTCTTATTTTTAGAATAATGCTATGCAAATCTTTCCAACAATAATCAAAATCAATTCTTACGATGTTATAAATAAATCTATTACAAATTACGTATAGCAATAAAATATAGAGTAAATTATAAATACATCTCAAAACTAGTAGTGAATTGCATATAAACTTTCATAATTTTATAATTTTTGATAATATACACATATCCATTAAATCATGATTGAAACTATAGGTGCATATTTTAAAAACTATTGAGAAAGTAAAGTCATGTTTGAGGACATGAACGAATCTATCCATATTTGACAAGTAATCTTGACAAAGTATTTGATATCTAATCCGTATAACTAATGTGTATAATTTTGAGGGAACACTCTTCTTTAGTGTCACTTTTATTTTTCCATTGGCTAGTCCTTTAGTAAATCCTATGGATAGCATGCTACTCACTCTATTCTAACAAATTGAACATAGGAAGCTAGAGTTTTCCCCTTTAAGTTCTTTCTCAAGGATGCACTTAAACGGGTAGAATTCTTAGACAAGGACAAGAATGTACATATTCGCATGGTGGATGAATGCTTATCACCAAAGTTTAATTAAGTTCCTTATAGGAAGGGTTTCGTGCATAAATATAACCATAATATCAAAATTCACCTAAATTTTCGATGAAATATCTTGAAAAATATTTCGTAACTAAGGGCAATATATGGTATATAGACCAAAATATAGCCTTTCCTTTTTAAAGCCTTTTGAGGCTACACATTTGTCTCTCTCTGTAAAACTTTCCTAAAACTCTATCACTTATTTGTAAGAGTTTCAAAAACACTCATAATTACTCTAAAATCCACGTCACTCCAAAATTCTTTAAGAGTATCAAAAGAACTCATAGTTCCTATAAGAAGGTAAAAAAAAAACCTGCACATAAGAAAACTGGACTTTAGAGACAAAATCCAAATATGAATTTCTATCATAATAATCATTATTACCGATCATTTTTATAGAAATATAACTTCTTCTACCAATTTTCGTTACATAATTTCTATCTCTAAAGGTCAATTTTCTTGTAGTGCTAAATCCTCTCCTTTATCATTCTTGGACAATTCCCTGTAAACTGCTAGGAACTCCATTTTGCTTCTTGATAGAAATCACAAATAGTGTTATGGACGAAACAACAATTAACAAATGGTAAGAAAATCATAAATTCTTCATCCATTGTTTTTAGCAAATACCATATGGTTCGATAGTAACAAAAATTATATTGTTGGAAGGATGATGAGGAATTGGAGAGAAATACCAAAGTATTTCTTAATCTAATATCCTTTCGACATTTCGCTTTACCCTTTCGGTGCAATTGCACTGTTTACCCTAATAAAAGTATTTCTTAATCTATTTGTATTACAAATAATTTCTATTTTCAAATCTCATAAAATAGAGACTGAAGGCATCTCAATTCTTAATTCATTACAAACTAAGTAAAAACCTCGATTGGTGGATAAATTAAATTCAATATGGAATCTGGTGGTATAAATAATACTTAAATCAATGCCATGATTTACACTTTAATTTTCCACTTTTTATAATTATACTGTTGAAGTTTTAAATTAACAATTTATATACCCAAGGTTGTCAAACTCTTGATTTTATGTTGAATCGTCAAGGGGTCAGTAGAATCGGAAAATAAAATCAACAAGTAGAAATGTAAGTTTTTATAATCTTAGCAAAACAGCTTTGAAAAACTATTGAAATTCTTACAGAAGATGTAGAAAACTTAGAACACACAATGGATATAAAAAAATAAAGAAATTAAGTTCTCTTTTTCCATAATAACTTTTAATCCATGATATAAGAGATATAAAAAAGAGCGAATATGGTCAAAATTAATTTATTTTCTATTGTTTTGTTTGGAATAAGTGATAAATTGAAGGATAATAAAATTTTTTAACTTATTAAATGTTTAATTATATAAAAAAAATAAATAAGTTTTCTTATCAAATCTAAAACTATAACTTGACTTGAATAAATTTTATCAGTGTAGAATAGGGGTTTTCGAGGGAAGGAGGGAAAAAGATAGGGAGAGTGTGTGGAAAACAAATAGAAATAACAATAAGAAAGATATATCATCTTAATTTCTAATAGTTGATGAGTTTATAAACATACAGTTGTATATATATATATATATATATATATTAGGTTATTTGACTTGAATAGGTAGAATTAGTAAACTCGGTTAAAATTGTAAGATTCTACCAAGTTCGCATGTAGACTCAATTGAAATTGTAAGATTCTATCAAAGAACAATTCTACACACGAGTCAACTCAAAAAGACCTCCTAAAATGGTAAACTCATAGAATCGTATAGGTAAAATCATGATTTTGACAACTATGTATATACCTAATTGATGTTTAATTGTTACCATTTATATCTTATCTCTTTTTGCAAACTATTGTTATATCTATCATCATAAGTAATCAATTATAACGCGACACATGTAATGCTTTATTTTGTATTATACACCAATACCAAGTCATATTACCACATAACTAAAAAATCAAATTATCAATACATAGCAGAAAGATACAAGGTAGGGCTGCAAACGAGCCGAGCTATTCACGAGCTACTCGAACTCGGCTCGTTTCAGCCCCAGCTCGACTTGGTTCGTTTAGCTAAACGAGTCGAGCTCGAGCTCCATCTCAGGCTCGTTTAGCTAAATGAGCCGAGCCTGAGCTTATCCTCAAGCTCGCGAGCCAACTCGTGAACAGGCTCGTTATGGGCTTGAGAACAAAGCTCGTGAATAGGCTCGTTAAGAGCTCGCGAGCCAAGCTCATGAACGGGCTCGTTTAATATATATATATAATATATTGATATTATATTATTAATATAATTTTATTAATATATATTAATGTAATATTATATAAATTATTTATATTAATTTAATATTATAAATATAATTAAAAAATAATTATATAAGCTAAACGAGCCTAGCTCGAGCTTGAAAAAGCTTAAAGGGCTCGGGCCCGAGCCTACATATTCCAAGCTCGTTAAAAGCCCAACTCGACTCAAGCCCGTTAAAAGCCCAACTCGACTCAAGCCCGTTAAAAAATAAACAAGTCAAGCCCGAGCCTGCAAAAGCCCGGCTCGGCTTGGCTTGTTTGCACCCCTAATACAAGGTATAGATAATAGCAAATAAATATCTAATTAAGTGTATATATTGATAATATAAAACTTTAAGTGTATAATTTAAAAAAAAAAAAAAAAGGCATAAAATTATGTTATACAGCACGATATTGTCCGAACAATGCTCGTTATGGTTTATCAAATGATCAGCTATTACATTGACTCAGCAAAAAGAGTTCACTCCTCATTTTACCGAAACTTTTCCCTACAGACATAGACCATAGCCATAGGGATAAATCTTATTTAAAAACGATGAAATTACAACCTAACTACAGCATTTGAGTCCATACACGATTGTTTTTACTGATTACTTATATAATATCACATTAACCTTAATTTGTTGATTCTGTACAGGGAAATCGAGACACGTACACATCACACGTTCACTTGACACATAGTCACGATCTAACATGTAAAAATAAAATCCGATTCGCATAAGAATTTTTGTCTCGGATAAAGTATGCCATCTTTTGGTGTGTTACTAATTACTCCTAGAATATCATCACATTCACCTTAATTCATTGAAAAATATATACATCACTGATACAAACAAAGCTAATACAAAGAGGGTTTCTTAACGATCCAGATATTTAGATGACTATCAACTAATGAACACATTAACAGAAGTTGACACTTCAGATAATACAGCTCTTTTTCAACATATTACAAAGGGACACGAACTAGAACAATATAAACATATGCCAGCTTGATAACAAAAGTATAAATAGATAGATATTACAAAGGGGAAGGTAGCAAGAATTATTTAGACTTGTCCTTGAGTTCTTAGGAGCTAACTGGTCACTCAAAGAACAAGTGAGTTTCCTCTGAAGCTTTGTTTTCCTCGCAAACACATACAAACACAAGAAAAGTTACATTAGATAAGTTTAACCAAGTGAAATTGCAAATTCTAACTAAACATTCTTTAATGCAGAGAAAACGAGTTCAGAGTTACTGAAGTTTGGAGATCTTATGTTCTTCATCACATGTGTGAAGATATTTTTTTCTCTCGCAGCTTTCCTTCTAAGCTGTTAGGATTAGAGTACGAAGCTTGAGTTTTCTATTGTGTTCAAGAGTGTTCCTAGGGTTTGTAATCTAAACGGGTTTGTGTTTGTTTTGTAAGCGGTTAATTTTGTGGATATTCTTCTCTATCCAATAGTATTGGACTCAATTAGAACTTTCGAGCCCAGATTTTTCCTAAGTGGATTGTTTTCTTCAAATTAGGCCTTGTTTTGTCTATCTTTAACAATAGGTACTCCTTGTTGAGTATAGCTGATAATACCATAATTGTATTATGCTTAAATGAGGAAGTTTCTTCACATGCAAAACAACTTGAGGATTTGACTGAGCAATTTGGTTTGGTACAATCACGTTTATCAAAGGTGAAGGATCAATTGACTAGTGTTGATGATAATCCCAAATTTTTGATCCAATTTGTTCATAAACAAATGGAGACATAATAGCATGAGAATCAGTCTAGTCTTGATTTTCAACACAAAACTTCGAATACATCATTTTCTCATCATTGTCCTCGAGCTTCTCCTTCCTATTTGAAGAGTATCAAGCTCGAATTTCGTAGATTTTCAGGTCAGGATGTGACTGGTTGGATTTTCAAAGCAACACAATTCTTAGATTTTCATCAAGTGCCTTTGCAGGACAGAATTCGTATAGCATCTTTTACTATAGTGGAGATGCTTTGGAGTGGTTCCAATAGATGTCTAGGAATGATCTAATTTCATCCTGGCAATCTTTTATTTCTGCAATTGAAATTTGGTTTTGACCTTCATTATTTGGGGATTTTCAGGGGCAATTGACCAAATTAACACAATCTGGACCGGTAAATCAGATTTCAGGTCTCTCCGAAAGCTTCTTGATCAGCTATTTTTTTTTGTCTTAAGCCTATACTCCACCTTGAGGTAATGTTGTTCAAACCTACTTCCTTGTTAAAAGCTATCAGCTTAGCTAAACTTCAGGAACATAAGTTGAACTATTTGTTGAATGTTTCTCATCCACCTAGTTCCAATTTTTTTGTCAATAAGTCTATCAATTATGTTGGGGTCCTAGTAAGACTCATTCTTTACATCCTACAGTCTCTACACCTCATAGTATTTCAGTTGCTTCATCTTACAGTGATACTAAACAGAGTAAAAAGACTTTGCCAGTAAAGAAACTCACTCCAGTTGAGCTGGCTTTACGAAGAGAAAATGGACTTTATTATAATTGTGATGAGAAGTTTCATCCAGGTCATGTGTGTAAATCCAAAATTTTATTGATGATTCATCCTAATGATGTTACTGGTTTGACTCATGAGTATCTCACTAATGATGTTTATGCAAATTCCTTAGATGTTGCTATAGAAGCTCGAGCTGTCGAAAACAGTTACCATGCTTTATTTGGAGCCTTAGTTCCAAAAACTTTACGTTTCATAGGACAAGTCAAAGGCACTCATGTACATGTTTTGATGGATCTAGGTAGCACTCATAACTTTATACAAGTGAGTTTTGCTCATCGCCTCAAAATACCAATTGAAGTGATTCCTCACTTTTCAATTTTAATTGGAAATCATGAGAAACTAGTTTGCAAGGGTATATATAGGAAGATTGCTTTAAGTTTGGAAGGAGTTCTTTTTTCAATCGATTTTTTTGTCTTACCTATACAAAGAGAAAAATTGGTTCTTAGTATTCAGTGGTTAACTACTTTGGGTCCTGTTACTGTTGATTACACTGAATTGACTATGCAATTTCATTGGCATAACACTTTGGTGTGCTTACACGGCTTTACTCCTTTGACTTCTAAACAAATCACTTAGAAACAAATGTGCAGTATGATGAAAGAAGACACGGTGGCTTTATTTCTTCATATTGTGGCTTAAATAGAGGATTTATCATCTTGTATCACCAACAATGATGCCTTGGAAGCACTATTAAGCAGATTCAATTATGTATTTGTGGCTCCATCATCATTGCTGCCTCTCCATGAGATTCAACATCGTATACATCTAAGAATGAGGGATAGCCTATCAATGTTCGGCCTTATAGATACCCATATTTTCAAAAATCCGAAATTGAGAAGTTGATTCAGGAGTAATTCACCCAAGCACCAGCCTATTCTCTTCTCTAGTTTTATTGGTTAAGAAAAAGGATGACATTTGGCGATTTTGTGTCAATTATCAAGCTTTAAATCAAGCCACAATACAGGATAAATTTCCAATACCTACCATTGATGAATTATTGGATGAGTTAGGGGGAGCCAAAGTCTTTTCGAAGATGGATTTAAGGGTCAGCCATCATCAAATTTGAATGTTTCCTACTGACATTCACAAAACGACTTTTTGTACACATAAGGGGCATTATGAATTTCTTGTGATGTCATTTGGATTATCTAGTGCACCCTCCACTTTTCAATCTATCATGAACTTTATTTTTTAGCCATTTGTACGAAATTCATCATTTTTTTTAATGATATTTAGATCTATGGAGCAACATTTAGAGCATTTGGAACAGGCTTTACTCTGTTTGCGACACCATATTTTTTATCTCAAACGAGTCAAATGTTTTTTTTTTTTTTTTACCAAAATATCATTGAGCATTAAAGCCATATTGTGTTGGCTGGTTGTGTTAAACCTGATTCAGAGAAGATCAAATCCATTATTCATTGGCCACAACCTCTTATCGTCAAGCAACTTAGGGGTTTTCTTGGCATCACAGGTTACTATCGACGTTTTGTCAAAGATTATGCTAAGATTGCTTTTCCTTTAACAAATTTGCTTCAAAAAAGATTTTTTTTTTTTTTTTTGGGATGATAAGAGTCAATCAACTTTTCAACAGTTGAAGGACATATTGGTTTCAAAACTAGTTTTGGCTTTACTCGATTTTTCTCAACCATTTATAGCCAAGACTGATGCTTCCAGAACTGGGATAGGGGCGGTTTTACATCAAAATCAGCATCCCATTGCTTAATTTAATAAGAAGTTCTCATTCGCCTACAGAAAGCTAGTGCCTATGTTCGGGAACTGGTATCTATTGTAGAAGCTACTCGAAAGTGGAGGCAGTATTTGTTTGGATGCCACTTTATCATCCAAAGTGATCCAAAGAGTTTGAAAGAATTGTTGACTTAGGTTATTCAAACTCCAGAGCAACAACATTTTTTAGTCAAGATATTAGGCTATGACTATGAAATACAATACAAGCCAAAGGTGGATAATACAGTAGTGGATGCCTTATCCATGATGTTTTCTGATGACATAATGTTTTTAGCACTAACATTATCCTCTTTTGATTTTGTGACCTCTTTGAAACAGAAACTTTCTTGAGATTCTACATGGACTATGCTTGTTCAACAAGTCCATAATGGAGTTTCAACTAAGTGGCCTTTGATTTTTTGCGATGATTTACTATTTTTAGGAGCCATAATTTTCATCCCCAAAAATTCTACTGTAATTCCATTAATTTTAATAGAATTCCATTATACACCTACTAGGGGTCATTTCGGAGTGATGAAAACTTATAAACGGATTTCCTTGTCTTTTTTTGGCTAGGGTTAAAATCTGATACTATTGAATTCGTATGAAAATGTCATATATGTCAACAGATCAAATATTTGACTTCTTCACCAGTGAGGCTTCTCAGCCTTTGCCAGTGCCATAACAAGTTTTTGAGGATACTTTTATGGATTTCATCACTGGGTTACCTATTGCTCAGGGTTTCTCTATCATTTTTATTGTGGTCGATAGATCAAACAAGTATTATCACTTTGGTCTGCTGACAGCACATTACACTACCATGACAGTGGCTAAGGCTTTCATTGATATGGTAATTAAATTACATGGTATTCCTCAATCAATAATGTGTGATCGAGATAGAGTTTTTGTTAGTAAATTTTGAACAAAGCTATATCAATTGGGTGGAACCAAACTATAGATGAGTTCTACCTATCACCCCTAATCCAATAGGCAAACCAAGGTTTTTAATAGATGTTTGGAGCACTACTTGCGCTCTTTTGTTATGAAAAAACCCAACGAATGGCCCAATTTTTAACTTGGGCAGAGTACTCATTAAATACCAGTTTTCATCATAGTACTAGGTTTACCCCTTTTCAAGCTTTGTATGGTAGACTTCCTCCTACTATTCCAGATTATGTCAAGGATCTTAACTCTGTGGAGGCAATTGATAGTGAGCTATTATCTAAAGATGATCTTTTGAGACAACTGAGACACAATTTGTTCATGGCACAAAACTGAATGAAGAATCAAGTAGATAAACATCGTTTGGAGAAAGAGCTATATTTGGGTGATTTGTTTATGTCAAGTTACAACCTTATCGACAGAGTTCATTTGCAAAGCATTTGTCTTAGAAATTGGCCAGGAGATATTTTTGGCCATTTAAAATCATTGATAGGGTTAGACCAGTAGCTTATAAACTTGAGTTACCTTTGCATTCAAGGATACATTTTTCATATATCCTTGCTTAAAAAAGCTCAAGATCCAAATGATACCTTTGTAGCTTTACCAGAAGATGGTCATGGGGATTTTCCCATTATCAAACCCTTATCTATTTTCAATCAACTCATTATTTGGCATAGAGGGGTTAGAGTTCCACAACTTTTGGTTCAATGGGAAACTTATTTACCTGAAGATGCCACTTCGTCGATTTACATGTTTTTCAACATGATTATCCTCCGTTTGAACTTGAGGACAAGGTCAATTTTTTAAGGGAGGGCGAATCTGATGCAAATAGAGCTAATACAAAGAGGGTTTCTAAATGACCCAGTTATTTAGATGACTATTAATTAATGAACATATCAACAAAAGTTGACACTTCAGGTTATATAGTTCTTTTTCAACATATTACAAAGGGACAAGAACTAAAACAAAATAAACATATGCCAGCTTGATATGAAAAGTTTGAACAGATAGATATTACATAAGGGAAGGCGGCGAGAATTATTTGGATTCGTCCTTAAGTTCTGAAGAGCCAACCGATTGCTCGAAGAACCAGTGAGTTTCCTTTGAAGCTTTGCTTTCCTTGAAAACACATACAAACATAAGAAAAGTTACATTAGATAAGTTCAGCTAAGTGAAATTGCAAATTCTATTTTAACATTCTTTGATGCAGAGAAAACGAGTTCAAGTTACCGAAGTCTGGAGATCTTACGTTCTTCATCACATGCATCAAGATATTTTTTTCTCTCGAAGCTTTCCTTTTGAGCTGTTAGGGTTCGAGTATGAAGCTTGAGTTTTCTATCGTGTTTAAGAGTGTTCCTAGTTGTGTTTGTTTTGTAAGTGGTTAATTTTGTGGATATTCTTCCGTGTTCAACAGTACTGGACTCCATTAGAACTTTCGAGCCTAGATTAGCCCTAAGTGGATTGTTTTCTTTGAATTGGGCCTTGTTTTGTCTAGCTTATCATATTAAGCTTTAACAATTGCATGCTCCCTTGACATGTATTCATGATCCAACGTGTAAAAGTAAAATCCGATCTGCAAAATTTTTTTTCCTCAGATAGAGAATAATGCATTAGTTGTCAATAAGTTCTTTTGTATATTATATTATTACTAAAAGATGTATTTCCCTTGTCAGTGTCCTAAGTGTTTTAGAAAATAAAATATCAAAATCTACTTGACTTAACTACCATGGTACTTAATGTAACGATAAAAAAAATAAGGTGGATAATAAGGAGATTATAGCAAATTACATTATATAATGCTAACCCTTTTCTAAAACCAATTTTTCATAAGTAACGTTTGTTTTGAGGAGAAGTATTTGTTAGTGAAAATAGTTTTTCCTTGAAAATGTTTTCCAAAATAGTAACATATTTTCAAATGTTTAGCTAATTTTATGAAAATACTTTTCATTTGTTTACAGTTTTGAGGTAACTCATATATTTTTAAGTATAAAAAATGAAAAAAAAATTATATGTTATAACAAGAAATAAATCTACTTAAAAGAAAAATATTTTAAAAATTAATAATAAATGTTTTTGGATAATAATGATTGATAGATGGACTCATAAATTGATGAAAAAATGACTTACACATTTATATTTCGTAAGTTGTTTTCCAAAAAATAAGCTATGCAAAGTCTATATTTTTCAAAACAAGGAAAAATGTTTTCCATTAATTGTCCTTTTTTCTTAAACAAACACGAAAAAATAAAAAGATGTTTTCGTGAAAAACATTTTCCTTGAAACAAACAGGGCCTTAGTTTACTGTGCATTTCCATTCTTCAAAACTTTGTGGTGTTCTCGTTTCAACATCATTTTATTTATTTTGTTCTCTTAAAATTAGACATTTCATCAGTATCATGAGTCACATAACTAATATAAATATATCATTAGGATCAAGAAGGTTAAAGATTGATAATAATTAATAACATAAAACAATTAAATAAAAAGGATAGAGAAAGAGAAAATGACACTAGAGATTCACGTAGGAAAAACTCCAATACAAGTGAAAAACCCATGGGCAAGCGAAAGAGAATAATCACTAAAATTGTCCAATCTCTCAAACCCTCTAGTGGTTCTTGGTAGAAAAGTCTCTCTCCTTTTTAAAACCTAAGGTATTAGATTTTACATATGAGTGAGGCAAAACTGCCAAAAATATTTCAATAAAACTCTACCTTGTTGCCCCACAATGCTGAGTTGTAACTCCACCTAAAAAACAATAATACCTAATGAGCGATAAACTCTCATAAATACATCAAAAATGAGCAAGAGTACATAGATGCAAAATAGTAATAAAGCAACATAGAAACAACAAGTCTTCACTTGCCAAATAGGCTACAATGGCTTATATTGATCTCTTTGAAAGCTGAACTTGCCACCTGAAAACGTCATCATCAACATATCCGTTGGATTATTGTGGGTGGTAATCTTCTTCACCTATATATCACCTCGACTCACAATATCCCAAAAAAAATGGTAATACACATCAATGTATTTAGTGCGCTCATGATGCATGGGATCCTTAGTGAGATGAATAGCACTCTAACTATCACAATATATAATAGTGCTATCACCTAAGGTTCTAAGCTCAAACAATAGACCCCTAACCCAAAAAGCCTCCTTAACTACTTCAGTCACTGCCATATATTCAGTCTCGGTAGTAGACGAAGCTACAATTGGCTACAATGAGGTTTTCCAGCCTATAGTGCAGCCTCCTAGTGAGAAAACATAACCTGTAAGAGATCACCTTTTATTTATATCACTAGCAAAATCAGAATCAACTTATCTTATCAAAACTCTAGTCTTCCACTTGAACTATAAACATACATCACTCATTCGCTTCATATATCTCAATATCCATTTTACACAATGCTAATGAAGTTTACTAGGATTAGCCATATATCGGCTCACGACACTAATAACATATGCTAAATTGGGACGAGTAGAAACCATTGCATACATTAAACTACCTACTACACTAGATTATAGGACTTTAGTCATGTGTCCCGATTCATCATCAAACTATAGTGATGTGGTGGAAGAAAATTTGAAATAAGCAGCTAAAGGTGTGAAACTAGTTTAGAATTTGACATATTAAAACACTCAAGGACCCTCTGAATATAATGTTGTTGCAATAACCACAACTCTCTAGAGCTTCTATGTCGATAGATCTCCATATCTAAAATCTTCTTGGATAGGTCATTCATATCAAATTCAGAATTGAGATAGGATTTAAGTTTAGAAATATATGTCTTGTCAAACACAACAATCAACATGTCATCCACATATAAAAGCAGATATATGTGAGATCCAATGGAGAGCTTTTGGAAATAAAGATAGATGTCATAGCTACTCCTTATAAACCCAATGCTTGTAATAAAACCATCAAATCATCTATACCATTGCCTAAGAGATTACTTAAGTCCATACAAGGATTTCTTAAGCAAACAAACATGATCCTCTTTTCCTTTAACAACAAAACCTTCAAGTTAACTCATGACAATCTCTTCCTCCAAATCACCACGAAGAAAAGCAATCTTAATATCCATTTACTCGAATTCTAAATTCTCCATAGCTACAACCAATAATAAAGCATGAATAATAGTTTGTTTAACCATAGGCGAGAAAATATCAGTATGATCTGCACCTTCCACCTCATTGTAGCCCTTAGCTACAAGGCATGCTTTATAGAGAGTGTCGTTCGGATTTGTTCCTTCTTTCTTCTTAAATACCCATTTGAAGCCAGCAATCTTCTTACCGCCTGAAGGTTACACAAGTTCCCATTACCATTCTTACAAAGCAACTCCATCTCTTATGGCAGGGTAATGAGCCACTTATTAGAGTATGAGTTTTCAGTTGTCTTCTAATAGGAAATAGGAATATCGCACTCTATCTCATTTGCAACATTAAGTGTATAACCCACCACATTATCAAATCTAGCTAGTGGTTTAATCTATCACCTTTGCTTATCCTTTGCTATAGAGGGTTGTTCAGATGCACCAAGAATATTTGTATGACTACCAATCTAACTTCAAGTCAAAGGAGAATTGTTAGGTAGTGGAGTAATAGAGATAAGAACTCCACCTTTTCCTACGTACAATCAGACTGACTTTGAATGGTAGGCTGCTCAAAACTAGATTGTAAAAGTGTAGACTCATCAAATACTACATCTCTACTAGCAATAATTTAATTGGTCTTTATATTACACAATTTATGGCCTTTAACCCTTGCAGTATACCCAATAAAAATGCATTTAACTAAACAATCATCAAGCTTACCAATATTCACATGAGCATACGTAAGAGAGTCAAATATTTTTAAATGCGAATACTTTAGTGGATTACTAGACCATACTTCTTCAAGAGTCTTTCCATCAAGTGCTCAATAAGGGGAATGATTAACAAGATGACATGCAGTATTAACAACTTCTGCCTAAAACTTCTTACCAAGACATGCATCAGACAACATACTTCTAGTCTTCTAACAAGGTTCTATTCATCCTCTCTATAACTCTATTCTGCTATGGAGTATGGACAACAGTCTTATGTGCACAATCCCATTAGAGGCACAAAATTGATTAAATTCACTATTTACAAATCTAATACTGTTATTAGTCCAAAACCACTTAACACACTTCCCAACTTGCTTCTTCATCATACTCTTCCAATCTTTAAAGGTCTTGAAAATATCATATTTATTCTACAGAATATAGACCGAGAGTTTTCTGGAAAAGTCATTCATGAAGGTGAGAAAATACCTGACAGAACCTAATGAAGTGACTAGAGCTAGCCCCTACAGTTTTGAATGGATGTAGTCCAAAGATGCTTTGGTTATATGCTTTACTATGCCCAAACTAACAAGCTTCTGCTTACTAACTACATAATAATCGCAGAAATCCAAACTAACCAACTTCTTTAATAGTAAACATGTGTTACACAAGTGGTGCATCCCTCTCTCTGACATATGGCTTAACTTCATATTTCATAAATTTATATTTTTAGACTTAGTAGAAACTATAATAGACCAAACAATTGTAGAACCTTTTAGAGCATATAAAGTGCCATGTAACATGCCCTTTATTAAAATGAGAGAACCATGAGAAATCCTCAAAGTACCATTTTCAACAATACATAGACATCCATCTTTATTAAGGCTACAAATACACATAAGATTCTTAGACAAACTTAGAACATAGTAGACGTTCCTGAGCATTTTTAACAACACCATCATGCCTCTTCACATGAATTGAACTAATACTTTACACTTGGCAAAAGCTGGAATTGCCCATAGAGACAATCTTACCATTAAAAGATTTGAAATTAGTGATCTAATCTCTATTTGGCATCATATGGAAGAGCACCCAGAATCCAAAATCCACTCTGATCTTGGTCTTTAATCATCAACTGATATAAGCAGCTAATTATCATGAATTTTCGACTCTGCAAAATTGGCATCAACCTCTTCATTAGATTTCCCACTCCCAATAGGTTTCTTCTTTCCTTTATTCCACAGCTTGAAACAATCATTGATTATATGTCCCCTTTTCTTATAATATCTGCAAAATTTTTCTTGACCTTTTGACTTAAAACAAGACCTATTTCTATTACCTGAGTCTTTCCTACTTTTCTCTCTACCTCGAGACATCAAGGCATTGTTCTTAAAGGAATATTGGTTGAACGAAGCCCATTGTCAAGTTTATCTTTGCTTAATAGGTTGCTTTCACATCATCAAACACGAGAGTATCATGATCATATATCATTGTCTCACGAAACATCTTATACGACAAAGGTAGAGGACACAACAAAAGCAACCCTTGATTTTCATCCTCCACCATAACACTAATATCCTTCAAATCATTTATAATGGTGGTGAACTCGGCAATGTGCTCTTTAAGAGGAGCACCTTCTTGTCTTCTGAGGTTATAAAGCCTTTGCTTCAAAATCAATTGATTTGCCAATGATTTAGTCAAATACAAATTCTATAATTTTGATGATAATCTAGCGACACTTTTCTCTAACACCTCATGTAAGACATTATTGGATAGACACAACTGGATAGCACATAACACTTTCTCATCAATCTCAGCCCACTCATCATCCTTTATCGGATTTGGCTTCTTTCCTAAAGCTTTTCTCAATCCATGTTGTACCAATATGGCTAACATTCTCACTTGCCACAAACCAAAATTGGAATTCCCGTAAACTTCTCAATATCAAATTTCGTTGATGCCATTAATTTCAGAATTGAATAAAAATCCAATCTTGAAATAAAAAGCGATAATATTGAAATTTTCTCTAATACCAGTTTGATAGGATCAATAGGGTTAAAGATTGGTAATAATCAATAGCATAAATAATTAAATAAAAAGGATAGAAAAAGAGAAAATGACACTAGAGATTTACATAGGAAAAACTCCAATAAGAGTGAAAAATCCCACATGCAATTAAAACAGAATAATCACTATTGAAGAAAGGTGTATAAAGATGAGAGATATCCAAGATTGCCCAACTCTAATATTTCTTGGTAGAAAAGTCTCTCTCCTTTCTTAAAACCTAGGGTTTTAGATACATACATGCATACATATATATATATGGATGACTTAGATACATATATATCTATTTAGATATGAGTAAGGCAAAACTGCGAAAAATATCTCAACATATATATATGTATACATATTAATATCATTGATAATATTTTTATTATATATATGCATGGCAAGTATGTGCATAAGTAAAATAAAAGAACTCTAAAATTCTTCTATAAAGTTGACAAGAACATAAAATTTTCCATGGTAATTTACCAAATTTGGAAATAGCTTTGTTTGCATTATCAGGCTACTTTTCCCTAAAACCCCAGCCCTACCCTAAAAAAGGTAATATGTCACATGTCACTCGCTAGACCCTTAAGTTTAAGCTAGGTGTTTATGATGAGTCTTTTTCTATCATTTTTTGACTAATCTCTCTTCAATTTTTCTCTACCTTTTAATAATGCTTCACTAATTCTTTTATATTTTCTCTTTCTCTAAGCAATGACAGCCATGGTTTCACTTATCAAAACAGGTAACTCATTTCCATACTCTTAGGTCACACTTCACAATCATCACTATGTGTGAAAAAAAAAATACTAAGGAAGAAATGGATTGAAAGAAGTGAAAACGAAAAGGAAAAAAAAAATAATAATATAAACTAGGAATTTGGATGTGTTGGAAGGATTGCTTGGATACTGCTCATACTAATTACTTAATAAGGATTTCTAGTTTTCAAAACATGCCAAGCAGTACTAGGATGGACAACTTACTTGAAAGTTCTCATGTTATACCCTTTATTTCTTTTTCTATTCGTTTATCTAAACAGCTGTTAGCATTTCAATTTTGTAGTTTGACTCTAATATATATACATATATATATATATTAATTGAAATCTTTCTATTGCACTTGGAATTATGGTTTGTACTTCACTTTACTTTTGCTTGCAAAAGGATGTTGCATAAAGGATGTTGCATAAAGGTTACAGCAAAAGGGTAAAGCTTATTCTTGCAACTTTGTTAATGGAACATCATCATGAAATCATCTCAAGACCAAAACTATTTGGGACTGGCATTATTCTATTATTACTTCTCAATGATTTTTCTTTGAAATTCTAAATTTAGCATTCATATTTAAAAAAGATGACTTTATCTATAAGATGTTAACCTTAACATACTATCGAGGTAACTAACAAAGCCTATGTCAGGTTTTTATCTAATAAATTCTTTCCTTTCAGAAGCCAGGTTTGTTGCACGTGTTAGCTATAGAATTAGAATGGCTATTTGAGTAAAGGATACCAATAAACAAACTATAACTGATTTAATCATCCATTCGTAGTTTTATTGTCTCAATTAGTTCATGCTTATACATGCATGGCTTAATCTTTGATATTAGCAGCGGGATCATCTAGGTAAAAGTTCATCGGTTTGAAACTAGAAAATGATGCTTGCCAGCATGATAGTCTTGCAATTGGTTAATTATCATGAATCATGGTATTTCCTTTCCTCATTTAATTAAATTGTTCACTTGAAAAGCTTCAATAAAAATCTTAGCCTATTATGTGAAGTGAAATGTCGATTAATAAATATACTATCGCACACCACGTTTGTAAATTTAAGTTTTTAAATAAGACGACTACAATGCTAACCATAACAACTAGCACCCTCAATATTCTTTAGACATATATAGACAATTCGTCTTTAGTTTTAATTCCATTCATCTGAAAATTGCATGTTTCTTGGATGATTATTGTTGTTTATGTTGAAAGGAGTATGGTCATACCTTATGATTTGTTGACTGATTGTTCCATGGTTTTTGTAGGATTTCTTAGAGACTTGGAAAAGGGTATGCTGACAAAGGATTATTTGAAGTTAGATAACTCTTTGGCTTGGAAGAAGAATATTGCCAAACAAGTATATGGCAACCAGAATGACACGGCGCTTCACTTAGCCGCTCAACAAAGAGATATTGCTGCTATGAAATAGATTCTTGCTGTTATTGATTCCTAGATTATTGAGATGGTAAGCAATGAGGTTGATGCTGCTGACTTCAAGGTTGCAATAGTGTATAAGGAGAACAAATTCAGAGAGACAGTATTACATAAAGCAGCCGAGAGAGGGTATTTGGATATTGTGAAGGAATTCTTGAAGTATTCTAATATGGAGTACCTAACAAAGAAGAGTCGGTAAGGCCTCGATGCATTTCATGTAGCTACAATTCAAAGAGATCACGGTATGCCTATTTATTTGTTATAGGCTTTGTTAAGATTTTTAGTAATCTTATATATATTTTTTTTTTTTCAATGAGTGTCTGAAATTAATAATCATTTGAAAAAAAAAAGGATAAACTTATTGGATATGGCATGCTTTAAAATTAATAGGTTAGCATTTCAGTCTACTAATAAATTAAATAGAAGAAACGTGTATATAGAGATTTGAACTTAAGACCTCATTCTCTAATACCATGATAAATTTAAAATTCATAACCATGCTATTAAAAAATTTAAGCTTATTAAATATGTTGTAGTTTTATGTTTTAGATAAATTTCACTTTATATGCCTAAGCTTTCACAAGTAAAAACTCTCATGGTTCTCCAGTCTCGCAACCCTTGTGCAGGTGCTTTTAGAGCATGAACCTACGCTAATCATGTCAACCGACTTGTCGAATACTACGGCTTTAGCGTCTATAGCTACACAAGGACATATAGACATTGTCAACGAACTTCTAGCAAAGGATAGTAACTTAGTGGTAATCAGTAGAAGCGATGGGAAAACTACATTGCATTTAGCTACTCGGAATGATCATGTTGAGATTGTAAGAACTCTATTGAAGAATGATCCACAATTGGCAAGGAGGACTGACAAAAAAGGGCAAACTGCGTTGCACTTGGCTGTTAAAGGTCAAAACTGTGAACTTGAACTTGTGATACTGTTGATTGAGGTAGATGTAGCCCTTCTCATGCTCCCTGACTTGAATGATAACATCGTATTGCACCTGCCATAAAAAAAGCAGCGGTATGAGGTAGTTCGTTGCCATGCTATGAAAAATTTTCTATTCACAAAACACAAGAGAACCCTTTAGGTTGTAGAATATTTTTCTCTTACTTTTGTAGATAGTGAAGGAATTAGTGAGCTACTCTGAAGTTAACGTTAATGCATTGAATGGAGACAACAAAACTACTCTTGACGAAGTAGAGAAGCTTTCAAATTCCAAGGAGATAAAATGCTTTCTAGTGCACAATGGTGTTGTACATAGAATGGAACTCAATAAAATACAATAAGGATACGACATTATGACAATTTCACCATATAAGTCTGCAAGTTCATCAAATAAAGCTGTCATACTCGTTGCTCAAATCACTTTTGCAGCCTTTTTCACTGTTCCTAGAGGCGATGACCATGGTGTCATTCCTCTTTTCACAAGTGACATGTCAATAAAAATACTAGTAATATTCAATTCTATAGAATTCTTCTCATCCTTGGCTGTAATAATAATTCAAATTAACATAAGCAAAGGTGAGCAAGAAGCAATAGTACTTGCACCAGTGGCAGACATCGCTGCCATATTGATATAGATGGCATCAGTGTGCATATTTGTTGTGTTCATGAGTTGGATATATACAGTTTTTGGTAGGCACTTCAAGGAAGTGAAATTTTTTATTATGGCCTTTTGTGGGGTTATACTTATTGGTTCCATCTCTATAGGGACTTATTATGAGATGAAACTAAGGAACATCAAGTTAGTTTGAAAAAAGGTAAAATGAACAAGAAAATTATTCGAATCTAAGATTTATTGTCAATCCTATAGAGGACATGCATTTTAATATTATAGAGGGTCATTTTGGTAATTGGGTTTTTTGTCCAATTTAATGCCACAGCCGATCCTCCAGCTTAGTGACAGGGCTTAGAAGATCGAGTCTAATAAGGGATATAACAGAGAGATTTTGATTGGTAGGCTCAGAACAAGGATCACTAAACTAGTTTATTCCACCCTTTGCCTTATTCGGTTTTCTCGTACATGAAAAGTAGACTCCAAAATATCTTTTTAGGTTAATTTGGGCTTCATTTGATTAAAATATGGCTTATGTTGACCAAAATAAGCCTTAAGCCCTTTTACATTAAAAATGAGCTGTTTTAAATAATAATGGGATTCTCTTTATATTATAGAAAGCACTCAATTCTCTTTCCCTACCTAGTCCAGCCCACCATTAAAGAAAAGAAGGCTTCAATAGTAGCCGTTGGATCGTTTGGATGTGATCTAACGATGATCAATCATACTCAATCTCGTCTGCCCTATCAGGTATCATCCAGTAGCTGACATCGACCTCTAAAATCTATAAATAAGAGACTCTTTTCCTTTGTATGGTCATTATGCATATTGCTAAAATTGAGAGCAATGTGGAAACTCTATCGAAACGCTTCCAAGAGAGATCAAAGCCTACAATCACTGAAGAATGAGTTAAGAATGATCGAATATATTTGATTTGATCTTCTATCATACTCGTGCACTCAAGAAACCAGGTTTGCCTATTCCTTCCCCCATGCCTCTTTTTATAACATTTGTACACGTGTTATTAATTCAAGACTCCTCTCAAGTCAACTAGCATGCCTATCGTACGTGATCGACCAACTACAGTAACCCCATCATACATTATTTGGTGACACCACTAAGAAGAGAGTAAGTTCTTGATAAGAATGGTGCCTCAACACAAGAGAGCTAAACAGGAAGCAAACCTCCAAGATTAGGAGAGTCATCCTGATGTGGTACTAATGCAGTTGAGGATAACACCGCTCCTATGGTTGTGTAAACCCTTGCAATTGATAGTGCGCTCATGATACACATTATGTAGGAGACACCTAAGCTCCCAACTAATTCTCAAATCTCTTCATGCAATTCCTACTAGGTATGACTGAAACTGCTACTACTACATCAGGAAGTATACTTCCCAAGATAACTTTACCTGTACTAGCTGTGCAAGCGGCTAGTACTATACCAACTATTGCTATCCCAGAGGGTACTCGACATGAGGCCCTACATGATGCTCAACACGAGCAAACCAATGTTCTTGCAAAATGAAGGAAGACACCTGTAAGAGCTATTGCTACCTACAACTCTAAGATATCCTATGCTTGCTATTGTAGAAGAGGCAATGGTCCATCTTAGGGGATCCTCTTCCTCTAAATGTAATGTACAGCCTATTACAGTTAGCATAGTTGTACCTCAGCATTACTCCTACTCCTCAAGTGGGAGTTAACATTTCATTAATTTCTACGTCTTATGTGACAAAGGAAGACCTCAAAAAGTACCTGAGACAAGTGCAAGCTATATCTGCTCAACCTGGTGCTTCCATACCCGTAGAAGATTATGGAGAAACCCTATCCTAAGGACTGCATTACTCCAAAGTTTATCAAATTTAATGGGAAAAAGGGTAATCCTCAGGAGAACCTTCTCAAGTTCATTGAGACTCTCGAAGTCTATGGACTTGATAATAACCTAAAGCTCAAGGAATTTTCTAAGTCCTTAACAAAGAAGGCATACACCTAGTATGTTAGTCTCACCCCTAGCTCCATTGACTCATGGGAGACTACGTATAGAATTATTTTTCTTTTTTTTTTTTTCAAAATTCTTTGAAACTCAAGAAGGAATGACATTGACCAACATAGGGCATATTGGACAACGCCTAAAGGAAGATCCAATGGATTACATCAAGCATTTCAGGGGATGTTCCTCAAATATCTAAAACATGTGTGACACAAAAGAACTAATCAAAATCTACATCCATAATATGTTCATAGGGTATACTGTGCATCTAGAGAATTTGTCGCTCAAGCCCTTCTCGACATTAGTAGAGAATGTTCAAAGGACAAATAATTATGTTATCAAGCAAAGGGGTGACCCAAATAAGAAGCGACAACCATCAATGAGCACTGCTTAGGGGAGAAGCTTCAAGGGTAACAAGAAACTTAGAAGAGATAGCGCTCAGAAAGTTCCATCTTTCATGTGTGCTATGATTAAAGTTCATGCTATCCTTGACCGATGGCTAAAGAATGATGTCCTTAGATTGCCAAAGGTTGAGTGGGAACCCATGGCACAAGAGAAAGGAGATGCAAGGTTCTGTAGGTTCCACAAGATGATGGGATACCTAACAAAAGATTGTTGGACACTAAGGAGGATTTTTCAATGAGAAAGTTCGCAAAAGTGAACTTGAACTGGATAACAACGATGTGTGTAGGAGTCCCCATCCTACACATAACATTTAGGGACCTATTAATCCGATCTCTCATGATGCTACAACTTCCCAAGAAGTTGATCAACCATGGAGCTAAAGAGCTTATGGATGCACCATGGGAGGAAACATCCACTGGTAGAGGAAAAAGAGTTGATAAAGGTCCAAGCAACCATGCTACTTTGGCTTTGCTCAAAACTTCTAATGTAAGAAATTACTTTGGTCTCCTTAGATTTAACAAAGAATCTAGGATTGCAACTACAAACTCCTTAATGCATATTTCAGAGCATTGGTACAAACAATGCAATGTCATATAGCCGATATGTAAGATGGCAAAGGTGCATGAAGAAGCGATAATCTTCATAGAAGACGACATGTGAATTAGCAATCCAAGACACAACCATCTATTGTTTTGTGGAAAGTGAACTTACTAGTCATTCCATTAGGAGGACGTTCATTGACAATGGCTCCTCAATTAACGTTACGCCTATGTTAATCTTCAAGGTAGCAAGACTCGATATGAATAAGATGGTTAAACAGGTGATTGACATAAACAGCTTCAACAATGTCCTTGTGATAAGGGTATATCAGTCGTATCAAATAATGAATAATAAAACCTAATAGAAATCTTATGACAAGTGTTAAGGTAGCGCACTTATCAATTGCAAAGTAAAATTACTGTGTGTGTCGTCTTCTAGGATCTGGATATCAAGTACTAGTATTACTATTTCTCTACAATTTAACCTGATAATTGAGATGATATTATAACTACTACTTATCTAACTAATAATCCTAATAGTTAATTATGTGCCTTCTTAAACTAATATAATCACAAAACGATACCTCTTATCTTGATCTACCTTAAACCCTAATTTATACCTTGAATTACATGAATTCCTAAATTTATCAACTTCTCTTTCAATATAATTAAATTCTAAACCTATATGATTAATGGAAATGTCTTTCATCATCAATTACATATAGAATTGCATTATTGTTCAAGATTACTTAAAAAGATTCAATCTTTATGCAGAAAATTCATGTAATCTATGTCTAAATCTATATTTAAACCTCTATATTCATGTAAATTTATTTTATTAGATGAAATCTCTTTTTATCTAAAAAAAATCAAACATACAATCAATTCTAGGCACAAATTAATCACAAGAACAATAAAAGAATGCATGAATAGACTCAAGAACATAAATTTTCATTAATAAAACAAATTTAGCACATAAATCTAAGGCTTCACAAGATTAGGGCAAAGAAATCTACTCCTCTATGAATTTTACAATCATAACATGAAATCTGGAAGAATAGAAAGTAAACATGATGTAAAGTAACTCCCTTAAACAAAGTTTTGTGATCTTCAATGATGTTATGGCATGTCTCCTGTTGACGCTTGTAATTTTCTCTCTAGTATTCCTAGGAATAATGATGTATCTCCCTTATGATGAGTTAGAACCACTATTTATAGGAAAAGGCGAAGTATCTTTTGCATGACCAGCCTATATTATCGTGTTCGAAGCTGTGTAGGCTTAAAATTGGCAAAACAATGGAGAATCAGGTCTGCATGACCCCGAGCACAACTCGTGCAGAGTGGTTGTGCCCTTTCAAAATTGCTTTTGATCATCCTCCAGCTTCTACGTAAGCATGCTACATGGCTTGTGTAGCTCCTCATGTATTTAAAAAATGCTTGTTAGTTACTTTTCACCTCTGACACTAGTGTTCTGCATGGTTTGTGCAAAAAAATCATGTATGTTGTAGATCTTCCCGTTACCTATTTCTTTATTGAAATCTCCTTTAACTCATCCAATTATCTTCCTTAAGCTCAATATCTTCCTTTTATTCCTGAAATTGACATTTTAACCAAATAACTATTATTTTCTTTAATAATTCACATCAAATTCATATACTATAATATCAATTCATACAAATAATAAGGGTCTTTTGACACTTATCACCTTTCTAAGATAATAGGTTTCATTGATGCGGACTTTAAGGTTAGACTTATTCACAAGTCAACCAATTTCATGTGAGGATGCTTCTCTCTCCTACCACTTATAAGTAGGGAGAAAGTATATCCATGATCACAATCTCATCCCTTCAACACTACATTAGTGTATGAAGGGACATTAAAAGGGGGGGGGGGGGGGGGGGGGGGGGGGGGGGGGGGGGGGGGGCGCGGAGATGTTCTCATTCCTCTAGTGAGGAGCCCATTTGTGCATGGAGAATCCTTCTTCACAAGCTAAGTTTACGACAAATGTGCTGCTAAAGGAGAAACCCCATCAATAAACTTGTTAGTATACCATTTGCCAAAGTGGGGGAAGTGAAGGAGCAAGACGCTAGAATTGTAAGCACCTCTTGCATATGGGAGCCAGAGGAAAAGGAGAGGGGTAATAAATTTGTAAAGATTAGAGCTATACTAGAGTGGATGGGAGCACCATATACCACTTATGACAGTCTATGGGCTTTAAGGAAGCATTTATATCCTCTCCTGAACCTTTAGATTTGCAAGAAGCCCCATAACTACGAGACTAAGTTAAGCAGCAAGGTAAAGAGATTGAGTAGTTGAACTTGGCACTCCAAGAGACACATTCAAAACTATTTCTATCAATAAGGATCTGGTTAAAGAAATCAAAGATCCCTTAGTAAATCTGATTAAGGAATTCAAAGACATCTTTGCCTAGACATATGAAGAGATGTCAGGTTTTGATCCTAGCCTGGTAATGTATTATTTGAGTATAGCATCAAAAGTTAAGCATGTGAAATAACACAAGCACGTATATCACCTATAAGTTGAAGTAACGATCAAAGCTGAGATTGAAAAGTTTTTACAAGCTAACTTTAACAAGCCAATTGAATACCCAACTTAGCTGGCCAAAATTATACCTGTAAAGAAGCAAAATAGCCAAATATGCATTTGTGTGGACTTTTGTGATTTGAATAAGGCTTGCCCCAAGGATGAATTTCCACTCCCTAACATCGATATGTTAGTTGATGCAATGGCCAGACATGAACTTTTCTCCTTCATGGATTGATTAGTAGATATAATCAGACCAAGATGGCACCAGGTGATGTGGTGTGCACAACGTTTCGAACACCCTTCGGGAACTTCTATTATATCATGATACCATTCGGTTTAATGAATGCAAGAGCTACTGATCAGAAGGCAATGACTGCAATCTTCCATGACATGATACATGATCATTTAGAAAATTATGTGTACAATATTGTCATCAAATCACAACATGTATCCAGTCATATTCACCACTTGAAGAAAGTGTTTGAAAGGTGATGAATCTATAAATTGAGAATGAATCCCTTGAAGTGCGTCTTCAAGGTATCTTCTGGGAAGTTCTTCAGATTCGTTGAGCATTGAAAAGGGATAGATGTAGATCCATCCAAGGTAGAATCCATTCAATCCTTGCATCACCAAAGAATCAATGGGAGTTGAAGGGGTTTATAGGGAATGTATCATATGTTAGGTCATTCGTCCTGGCACTTGCTAAAATCTCCTTTCCATTACATCATATGTACAATTTGAATAGGGCCCAATACAAGAGAAAGCATTTAAGAGAATCAAAGGAGTATTGAGTTCCCTGCAAACAATAACAATGTCGATTAATAGGTAGCCAATGATTTTATATTTGACATCAACTAATAGGTCCAATGGGGCCTTATTGGTGCAGGAAGTAAGTGGTGTCAAACATCCAGTGTATTATCTAATTTAAACTCTTGAAGGTAATGAAGTTAACTACTCAACATATGAGAAGCATTTCCTTACACTGATTTTTCTTACTCAGAAGCTATGACATTACTTCTTGGCATATAAAGTCATTGTGATGATGAACTCAGACCCCATAAAGTACCTTATGTCATGACCGAGCCTATCTAGGAGAATTGCTAAATGGATGTTGCTTGTTAGAGATTTTATATTGTAGTTTCATTTCCAAAAGTGTCGAGCCTGGATTTTCCCACTATCTGGTTCATTTCTCCTAACCCGATTAACATTAACCCGAACCCATTTAACATGAATCCTTGACTAGGGGTTAAAAGAAATATTTTAATTTTTGGAAAACTTTTTAGAGTCGCCACTCAATTAAATCGAGTAAACAAAAAGCTGGATCATGGGTCGGTTGATCCTAACTTAGCTATAGTCTGCGAAAATTGATTTAAAAACAAACTTTTAAAACCAGATATCATGGATTCGGGGGCTAACCTATTAAAACCAAATGGTTACCACTTTTGGATTTAAAACTTTTATAATTTATCCTTTTCATACTCAAAAACTCAAAGAAACAAAACAAATTTTATGAGTCACATTTTTCTATTTTTTTTTTTTTTAGAATATGAATATCAACAAAACATCTTATATTTACAAATATTTATTCACAATATTAAAAAAAAAAATTATTTTTAATGTCGCCCGGAGGTGCCTACGTACTCGCTAATCGAGATCAGAAAAAAACGTAGTTCTTTTGAAAGAACCTTAGTTTGTTGATCAATTTTATTTTTGAACTCTTTTCACTTTAAATTCATTAAATTTTGAATTTTATGAAAACCATTTTTGATGATCCTATGATCTAATCAATTGATTTTCATTTCATGAAAATGCAATTTTTCTAAGTCCAAAGTCATTTTCTTTAAAATCATTTTAGATAATTCATGGCTAATTTAATGCTACATGAAAAATAAATTTTGATTAAACTTGATTGAAAATTTTCATAGCTATTTTAATGTATATGAAAATTTTTGATTGAAAACTTTCGGATGACTATTTTAATAGCTAATTTATGAAAATATTTGTTGAAAACTTTGATTTATTTTCATGCAAATTTATGAAAACAATTTGATGAAAACTTGATTAATTTCATATCAAATTTATGAAAATAATTTTAATGAAAACTTGATTATTTTCATAGCAAAATTTATGAAAAATAAATTGATGAAAATTGGCTTATTTTTCATAGCAAATTTATGAAAACATTTTGATGACTTTGATTATTATTTCATAGTAAAATTTATGAAAATAATTTGGTTGAAAACTTTGAATATTATCTTCATAGCAAATTTATGAAGATAGCTTTGATACAAACTTGATTAATATCTTCATAGCAAATTATGAAGATAATTTTGATTGAAAAACTTGATTAATATCATGATTCTAAAAACTATTCAACAATAATTCTTTCATTTTCATTCTCTCATTCATCATTCACAATTCAATTTTTTTATTCGAAAAATCATTCTATTTCATTCAAAAAATTTTCATTCCTTTTTATTCAAAACAATTTTGGTTTTGGAAAACCCATTTTGTCATTTTTATTTTATCATTTTATTTATTTTTATTTTTTTTTAATTCAATAATCATCACATACACTCAAAATATATTCAAATATATCATATCAAAATTTATATTACAAATATAATACATTAAAATTATTTTTCATGCATCATCTACACATTTCAAAATCAATCCTGTACATAAAATATTCAAAATATCAAAAATTACTAAAACAAGTAAATTTATATGAAAAATAGTTATTTAAATTTTTCTGGATTTTTCTGAATTTTTTATGAATTTTTCTGAATTTTTTACTATTTTTTCCTATTTTCCAAAATTAATTATATAATAAAAATATAATAAAATAATGCGGACTGACCTGGGCCGTTAGATCTTCTCGGATCAGATCTGGATTGTCTGATCTGATTACTTAATCAGAGTCGTCTGATCACTTGTCTTTAAATCTGGAGCGTTGATTAGCTTGATCAACTCTGGGCCGTCTGATCTAGATGATCGAATCTGGGCCGTAGGATCTGGGCTGATTGTTGACCGTTGACCGATGACCGACCACCGTTGACCGACGACTGGCTGGGTTGGACTTCGAATTTCGGGGTTCGGCTTCGGGTATCCGTCGGGCGAAGAAGACAATGGCGTGACCTTCAAGGGCTTCGTCGTCCACCTGTAGTGGCTGTCGAAGCTCCTGAGGTTGTCGACCCGACGTCTGTGAGAAGCTGCAGCTAGCTGCTAGTGGTAGTGGTTCACTCCCAGAACCACCAGAAGTGGCGGTTCGCGTGGTGGCTGACGCGGCGAAGATTTTAAAAAATCCAAAAAAATTTGCAGAACTCGATATTGAACAATTCAAACAATTCTATGCACAACTCGATCAACAAGAACAAACTCCTGAAGCTCCTCAAACACTCAATTTGGATCAAGTTTGATCCAATAACCTCGAATTTCGTGATTTTCTCACACAAACCCTCTAATTCGAAAATTCGAATACTCTCAATCATCGAATGATTTGTGCAATTGATGTGTGCCTTTTGCTCATGGATCACCCCTATTTATAGATCCATGGTTTGATTTCAGTTACAACTTGCATTTAATGAGATCCCAATTTTTTCGCAAAAAATTAAAACTGAAAATTGGAAGTCGATTCGTTGTAACCGACGAAATTGATGAATAAATACTCGAATATTCGATCCTATCTCTGTATAGGATCAAATTAATTGCCCAAATTCATCAAATTTGGTCGGCCACCATTGATGAACCTTCAAGCTTCCATAAATATTTCGCAGTTTTTCCCAAATTTCAACCGACAAATTGAGACTGTTCGAGACTTGATTTTATCCAACATTCAATGCAAGTATAATCTATTCCATGCCGACATTGAATCCTCATAATCAATTTTGAAAAAGAACAAAGATTATCCATTCAAATCATGATCCAAAGTAGATGAGTCGGGTTGATTTCGAACCAAAAAATATGAGGACAAAAGGCAAAAAATTTATGCCTTCAAGCTGGTTCGAACCCATGACCTGTGGCTTGGGCTTGGGTCTGGGTCAGTGGTCTTAACCATTAGGCCATTGGCCTGTGCCTGATTGGGTTCAACAAATTTAAACTTTAAGGCTCATTCAAAATTTACTTAAATTAAACAAAATAATTTTTGAAAATTTGTTGAACAATTTACAACAAAAATGTGTTATTCCAAGCTCAAATTTTCATTTATTTATTTTTTATTATTATTATTTTTTTATTTTTTATTCAAAAATTCTTATTTTCTTCTTTTTGTTTACCTATATTTTTTCTTTCTTTTCAATTTTTATTTTTTACTTTATTTATTACTTTACCTATCTTTTCTATTTTTTACTTTTTATTTTTTTGTTTTTTTATTTTTTTTTATGAGCTTGATGTAACACTAATTTTTATTATAAATTAAAGCCCTAAATTTGAGCAAAAATTGGGTGTCTACAAAAAGCAATCAAGATGCAAGCACTAGCTGACATGATAGCTCAATTCTCTTATGCTAATAAAGATAAAGTGATGGAAGCCATTCTTGGCGGTTTTCATGAAGACTCACTGATGGTAGAAGTAAGTTGGGAATGGTCGGTCCAATTTAATGGATCGTTTGAAGGTAGTGGATGTGGAGCAGGAGTTATGCTAACATCCCCCTACGGCCAAGAGATGCCTTTGGCTTTTAAATTTGATTTTCATTGTACGAATAATGACGTTGAGTATGAAGCTCTATTACTTGGATTGTCATTTGCTCAACAAGTGGGTGCAACTCAAATATGTATCAAGGGTGACTTAAACCTTATCATTATGCATACTAATAGGGAGTTTGGCTTGAAAGAACCTGTCCTAACCCCATATAGAACTGTTATACAATCTCTAGGCACTAGATTTCATTCTATAAGATATGAGGATGCTAGACATTTATAATAGATATGCCGACATGCTGGCAACATTAGTGTCCAAAATCTTAATGCGAGATTCTGCTACTGAGATGAGTGTCCAGATCACTAGAAGAACCATGCCTTGTAATACTTTGCAATTAATTGAAGAAGATATGGAGTTACTAGATGAATGGCATATAACTATTAAGGCACAATTAGCACATTCTAAAACAGTCTCTATGACACTCAAGCATTTTATCTCTATACATGGCACTTTATGCTATAAAGGTGCTAAAGGAATTTTGTCTCGTTGCATATCTACTAATGAAGCTCAACCTAATCTACAAGAATATCATTAAGCCCAATATGGTGAGGATGGACCACCCTTATCTTGTCAGGTTCTGCATGTGGGTATTATTGGCCTTCAATGGCAAAGATGTGTCCCAACTGCAAATCAGTTGTTCACATTGTTCCTTATTGCCCGATGAGGTAGAATGTGAATTTGCTACAAGTATGGGCGATTAGTGACACCCATATATAGATTTTTCAAAAAATAATGTCCTCCCCACCAATAGTCAAGATACTAGAATGATCAAGTGAAAAGTAAAGAAGTACATATTATAAGATGATGAGTTGTACTGAATCTCTTTCCAAAGACAACTGTTGCGATGTACAACGCCACTCGAGACTGAAGTTGTTCTAAATGAGCTTCATTCAAGAGATTGTGGCAAAAATCAGGGTACAAGAACATTGTTTTACTAGATCCTTGATAAAGGATATTACTAGCCAACCATAGAAGATGATGCCTTCAACTATGCAAATAAGTGTATACCTTGTCAACTTCATGGTAATGCAATCCATGCCCTAGCAGTAAAGCTTCATAGTTTGACAACCCCTTGTTCATTTCACACTTGGGCGTTTGACTTAATTAGGATAATACATCCACCATCTAAAGGATTATATAGATTTTGGTAAGCACCGAGTGTTTCACAAAATAGGTTGAAACTATCCTTTAAAGAAAGCGACTGGACCAATGACAGCTACATTCATAAAGGAGAATATCATATGTAGATCCGACATACCAAAACACATATTGACAGATAATGGAACTCCATTCATCAATATGCATGTTCAATGATTGCTAGAGTCTTATGGTATCAATCACGTTAGGTCTACACCATATTATCCGAAAGGAAATGACCAAGTAAAAGCAACATATTAGACTCTTATCAAAATCTTTAATAGAATGGGACATGACAACAAGAAAGAATGGCATGATAAATTGCCTCTAGCTCTATGGACCTACCATATATCCAAACAAACTCCCATGCTAGCAACACCCTTCTCCTTAGTTTAGGAGTAGCGGCTATAGTACCATCAGTATTATTAACTTTAAATGTTGAGTTAGAGCTCGACACACTTCACATGTTAGAGTTGGAGGCATTGGACGAAAGGCATGATATGGCCAAGCACAACTTATATAATTATGTTGAAAGGCTTAGTGTCACATACAATCGCCTAGTGAGAAAACGCTCTTTCAAAGAAGGAGATATTGTCCTTTAAGTAGCAGAGCACATAAAAAAAGGGATACCAACTCTAAAATTTACTCCAAAATGGGAGGATCCATTTATAGTATAAGCAGTTCACAATAGTGAATATCGCAAGTTGCAAAATCCAAAGAAAGATGCAATCACTGCTCCCATTAATTTTCAATACATTAAAAGATTTCATTATAAAGATTGATGTAATATGCAATTTAATGAAATCATGAAGTTTGTTATCTTTTGTATGTATCTTTTCTTATCTTTACTATTTACTCTTTTATCATTTATTTATTTATTTTACTGCAATATTACTTTGTCTAATAGGGTTGAAGCAATCCCAACTGTGATGGATCGAAGCAATTCCACAACAGGCTGGGCAGCTATAATGCCTTAATGTAGAATCTGAGGTCGAAGCAACCTCAATAGTGAAGGATCAAAGCGATCTTATCATTACTATCATTATAGCTTGGTAGAAACATTGCTCCTAAGTACATGATAGGTATAACACTCCTCTACACCAATTAAATATGAGATTGAAGCAATCTCGACTGTGTCAATTAAAGTAAACCGCCAACAAGCTTGATAGCCGTAATACCTTTTCTATAAATTGTGAGGTTGGAGCAACCTCATCCATAATGATCAAAGAGATCATGACATGGTAGCCATGGTTACTTACTACAGTACTTACTTTAAGCGCTTGATGGGTAAAAAACCCTTTCTATAGCATTCGCTCATAGATTAAAGCAATCTCAGCTGCAAAGAATCAAAGCGGCTCTATAGTAAGCTTTGTAGTCTTAACGACAACTTCTACATTCTCTTCTACATATAAGAAGTATTATTTGTAAGCATTTAATAGTAAATAAAGTAACATAGTAATGTGCATAAATAAAAAAGTATTAACTCCTCAAATGTAAAAGCATGCAAGAGGAAAGAGAGGAATCAAAGTCTAAAAATTATTTTATTAATTATAAGGAATGTTGATTACATCATTGTGGCAAATGTTGCAATGTTGATTACATCATTGTGGCAAATGTTGCTCTTCGCTTATACTGACATCAGTATCTCCTCACTCAGATTGGCATTCAGCATCTCTTTTTTATCGCACATGACCTTCAACTCCTCCTCTTCCTTCTATCTCACTATTCACTAACGCTAAGTCTTAACCTATTTGGTGACATGAAACTAGCTTGCAAGTAGTCGCAGTCACCAATTCCAAGCTAGGAATAGAAAAGTCCAACCATATGATTGACTTCAACTCTTTCTTCCTAAATGAATCCCAAGGACGAGTAATTAACAACATCACCTCATCCAACATAGTTAATCCACATGTGCCCAGTGAAGTACGCGTAAAAGAAGAGTTTACCTAAAATTCCCCATCTAATGTATAGAGACATTGTAGTGGCACTATGAGATGAGTAGGTACATCAAAACCATAGAAGTCTCCCTCAGCTTCCACACTTGCATCTAAAAGAAGAGTTGTTGACCTATCTTGAGGAGACATGATAGCAACTAGGGGAGAAGGTTGTGTAGCAGATGCAATGATTAGCAGAGCATAAGGACATATTTCTAATTGGTGAGGAGGAAGAACTTTATCGTGTATACTCGTGCGAAGTAAAAAATCAGCATGACTCTCAGCATTAGCAAGTGGTTAAAGTACTTGGACCTCTGTCGAAAGTATAGAGGCTCCACTTGCCTCAACATTTGCATTTTCTTATGCTGAAGGTGCCTATACATCAATAATGACATCCTCATCAGCACCAACATCCTCAGCAAGCTCTTCTATACTAAAAATAACATCATCATCAACAAGATCAGTCGATTCATCTTCATCATCATTCGTGTTGCCATGAGCTTCAAGAGTCCCTCCACGGTCAAAAGGTTTGTCTCATAATTTTCTTCACCCAATGGAGAAGGACACTCGGGTGTAGATCGCCTTTCCTCTAAATTAGAGCATGACTAGACAGAGTCATGCAAAAAGAGGGATGATTAAGATTTTGGAGGCTAAGTGCTTGAAAAGATATGTATATAACTTAAACAAAATATCTATCAATACCCTTTGGAGATGTAGTCGCTTTAAGGTGCTTTGATCCTCACTTGAGTGCAGAAGACGAGTACATTTAGACAGTGCTTTCTCATGATGTACTTCCTTAAGAGGTTGTACCCCTTCATTGTGTTCTGCATCATCACTAAAACTCTACTTCTCTTTGTGTCTATATAACTTAGGCAGCCGAAGGTAGAACTCACTGCACAAAATAATCACCTCGACCAATGGATCAATGTTTTGAGCAAGTGTATAACCCTAGAATCTCTTTATGCAATTCCCCCATTATAATAACCAATTGGACGAGACAACCCTGTTACGCTTCTCAGAAGGAATATACATCAGTAAGTTTATAATGTATATACTTAAACTCTATCGGCACTATGAGTGTGCAACAAGACTCGAAGTTTATTGTAAGGAGTACGTCTCCTAGTATGCCTTGGTTGTATCTAAATTGGCGTACCACCCTATTAAGGGAGTAAAGTATAACTTCCAGTTCCAACAAGTTCTCTTTTTAACCTTTAACATTAAGGATTGAAGGCAAACTCCCTATGATACACCATTGAAGGAGATATGCATTATTAAATGACACATTTTACCAATCTCTAAGTAAAAGCATATCACACGCCTCATTTAGATAATACCCATTGCAGGTTTGATATCCTATGATTTTCTCCACATACGACTAAAATGTAAACTTGGAGTAGTTATCTACCTGTGTTAACCATGCTCGAAGATGTCTAAATCTTTCACAAAAGAAAATATGAAGAAATATAACATCTATGTAGAAACAAATCACAAAACGACCCATTGATCGAACTATAGCATGGCGGTATAGGCCAATGTGATGGTAGTGTAAACCCTGAAAACTCCCACAATATGATGCAACTCTAGACTAGAAATTATGAATTGACTAGTAAACCTAGAAGTTAACCAGAAACCCTAGATTAGACAGATAACTTAAATTTGGCCGGATTAGGACCCATAAACTTCATAAAAGAACTTCTTTGACCCCAATTAATACCAAAAACAAGATTTCGTATCTTGAATTGATAATTCAAGATATGATCAAAGGAAACTCTAAATTTCAAACCCGAATCCTTGTCGAACAAATAGATTAAATGGAGAAAACCTAAATATAGAAATTAAGTGGCCACTTTTGTATTCCACAAAGACCTGAGATTAAAACAAGGAATAGTAATGAACATATATTTAGACTTGAACCCTAAAATTCGAGATTCCTAGTTAGTAATAAACTACATTGATAAGATTTCATAGTAGGTATCCAAATCTAATATATATAACCAATTTAGCTTATATATCAGTAGTAATATTAAGTAAACAACCCAATATGTTTATAGTTAGAAAATCGTGATCTTAAGCTAAACTGTTAGAATTATAAATACCCAATAAAAACATAAACTGACATATAACTTGAGGTCTAGACTTCAAACACGGATTTGAATCATACCAGTATTCGAATTAGGGTTTTCTTAAGCTCTTGGAGCCTGAAACGAAAATTGACCCGACAAGCTTATAAAACCTAAATCGCAGAGGATAAACCTTTTTTAAACAAATAGATACGTACCATTAAAACTTAAATTTGTATTGTTTGTTAAATTAAACATCTTGTAGAATCCATTAAAGACATTTTTGTAAATAAACTTACATATATTAGTTTAATTATACCCTATTAGTGTAATAAATTACCCGAAAATTTAACTAAACAATATCTAATTAATATTTAAATAATATATGCATATAAACAACTTGCAGGAGATGTATGATCATGGTTTTCAATGGCTTGGATCTTCTTAAGAATTGTGAACCGAAATTTCCCTCAATAATGCACATAAAGTCAATACAAATCTAATCCTAAGCCAATATAACTTTGCCAAATCACCCTTGCATTAATGACAATACAACAAGTGGATGAATTAACAACAAACAGAAGCAATTCGTTTCCATTATGAAGGAGAAACATGGCCGAACATTACCTTTTGTTTTATATATATATACATACTAAGGATCTTAGAAGGACAAGCAAACGGACTTCAATCCCTCTCAAATTTTCCAAAATCAAACCACACCTTATTAGGAGTAGAATCAACCTGGAAACCAATATTTAAACGCACACATCAACCCATTTCGAAAATCACGAACCAAAACTGGAAAAAACGCTTGAAAACGAGCTTGAGGTAAGTCGATCTCATTCCGCGTATTTTCTTTCAATTCTAAGGATTGATATTGACTTCTAAACATCTTAGGAAGCTAACCAAGTCCATTAGATGCTTCGAATTTCACCGAGAAGCCACAACGAAGGTAATCTTTGTAAACCCTAACCGAACTTGATGATTCTAAAAAGTGGGTAACATGTTATTGATTTGTTGTTTTCTTTGGATATTCAAGTAGATTGATGTTATAGGAGTTGATCGGAGCAAGAAAACCGACGTTCTAACGTCGGAATTGATCGAAGCTCATCGGGGAAGACGATGAACAGTATTCCCCGATGAGCATAGGAAGGTACACGGGACGTGTTCCACCCATGTACCTCTCCGCAAAATTCAAAATAAAAAAAAAGGAAAACGAAACTAATTAAATTTAATTATAGAATAATTAATAATATAAGTAATTTTAGAATTATTATTATTATTTCTGCATTTATTTATTTTTCTGGAAATGTTAATAGTAATATTAGAGTTTAGTAATATAATACCAGAATTTTTATTTAAATTTAAAAATAAATTATTTTCTAGCACTATTAAATATATGATATTTAAATATTTAATCTATTAATATTAATCCAAAAAGAATTTTTAGAAATATAAATTACTTTTATTAAGTAATTTACGTATAATAGGTTTTCTAACTATAATTATTAATATTCTTAATATTGTTAAAAGAATTTTTAGAATTTTCGAAAATATTATTTCTGAAATAATATTAAGTATGAATTTAAGATTAAAATTATTTTAGTGATATTATAAAGAACTTACAATTAGTAATATTATGAATTAAAGTATAAAGACAATTATTACAAATACTTATATTATGAAAAGTAATTATTTTACTTCATTTTATTTTCAGAATTATTATTGTTGTTGCTATGCTTGTTGTTGTTGTTGTTGTTGTTGTTGTTGTTATTATTATTATTATTACTATTAACGGTAAAAAGAAATATTTTCAAAAATAGTTGTCATTAAATTAATAAATCCTTTTATTAGTAAGTATATTTTCATTAAGTTGATATTTAATTAATTTATAGAAAATATATATATATAATTTATGAGTTTAGTAAATACTAAGTATGTATTTAAATAAATAATTGTAGACGAATGGATAACAATGGAAATTTAAATAATCCAAAATTGTGAGTATAGGAATATCTATACTCTATAAGAAAAATTTATTAAATAACTAAAAAGGAAAACTAATAGTTTTGAATAATAAAATGAATTAACTAAATTATTAAACTTCCCGAGTATCCAAGCAATAGATTCAAGTATCAAACCAAAGTCGATTAAGTAAACTGAAATAACAATAATTTAGAACTTAAGATTATCCTCAAAGAATTAGTTAAAAGCAAAACAGAAGCCCGGCCAACCCTTAGGACACCTAATTATTCATAAGAACTAGGCTATAGTCCTGTATAATTAATGACTATATTACTTATCTCAATAGGTGACTCGGGTATTGGAGAGGACCTTCCTGACGATTACTACGACTGAATAGGATGGGCAGGTGAGTAACTCAGTCTTATTACATTGGTTGTGCTTGCAATATTAGTGAATCTTAAATAAAAGATAATAAAAATTTGGTGTACTATTTGGGCTGTGAAGACTGTGTGTTGCATTACATTGATTGCCAAGTCACTCTATTATAAGTGATAACAGAGATGCATGTATCTTGTTATTGCCTATAGAACATGATTGAGTGTCTGTAATGCTTGATCACCTTCAACTTGACTAAAAATACTGGTACCATAAAGGAAAATTATCATGCATTACATATTGTGCATAAAAAGCATTTGAGTAAGTGGTAGCCTACTACGTGTTAGTTTTTCGAATCTCTAGTAATGCTTGAATTATCTAGGCCAGAGAGCTATTAGTTAATTGCAAGATTACCTTTGTTCTGTTAATACCATAGGAACTAAATGGTAAACGAAGGACGCCGCTTATGGTATTACATGGAAATAGCTAACACTTAGTGGAGTTTTTAAAGCTAAATCAGGAAATAAATAACGAAACATGATAAGCTTAAAGAGATAATTAATTGGAATAATATTGTTTCCTGAAAGCTTAGTCTCTCCTGGGTAGGTGGACCATAGATTGTGATCCTTCAACCCCGATGAGAGAGTGTAAATCTTCATCCTGTTTAGATTCCGGGTTATCCAAGCTTGTAATGTTCATATATTTGATTGGTGCATTACATATAATTGCTAAATAACTTGTATGTAATATGTGGTAAGTTCTAGTTATTCACTGAGCTTGTGGTTTAGCTCACACTCCAACGGTCTTTTCAGGTTTACTCTACAACCCTGACTCATTACTAGCAGGAGCATGGTCGCGATAAGAGATTAGAAGCCAAAAGCTTAAAGACTAGTATAGGATTAGAATATCTATATCTTTATTAGTCCTTTTTGATGCAGTTAATGTGCATTAGAATCATTAGCTAAGGTTGTAAGGATTTATAAAGCATATGATCTGTAATATTTTATTTCGTGATAGTTGTTTACTAATTTACGTCTTATATATGTTTGTTCATCCTATCCAAGCAACTAAAAGATCCTGTTTATTGAAATCATGTCATTCCTAGCAGGTAAACTAGTAATGGGAATCAAGTGTTTCTTGATTACTATTATTAGGATACCCTTGGGGCGTGACAAGTTGAGTGATCCTAAATAAAAGGGTACAAAAGCAAACACTCGCCTCTTAGCTAAATGTATCACCAATGGGAATAGTCGAAGGATGACTCTTTCTTTAGGGACTCCTAGGAAAAACAAACATTGATAGCCATGAGGTAATGAACAGCATAAGTTTGAACCTGCATAAAACCATATCTTAAGTTAATGTCATAAATGGAATGAACATGATTTGTATTTAGAGAATTAAAAAAGACAAGCACACTTACTTGCTATCACAACCAGGCCTTTTGGTGGTATGTTGGTTCCTTTGTTTGCTTCTAAAGAAGTAACTAATCCATGATGAGAAGGTAGATTTCTTTTTACGTTTTGATTTCATGATAGGCTCCCATTAGATTATCATTGACTCTCTTATGCTCAGGTGAGTGTATGACAGTTGCAACATTTGTACTTCCAAAAGAAGGAAGTTTCAATAGAAAGAAAACATCTTCTAAGGTTAGGGTACCCCATGATTCTATAAAGGTGTGACTTTAAGTGCTCCACTTAGACATTGTCCGGCACCATTTTGTCGGACCTTCCATCTTCTTGAAGGTATATCACATAGATACTATAATAGCACTATGGATGTTAACCTGCTTCAACGGTGTTACATGATCTTTATTCCTAATGATATGTGAAACCCATGCTCACCATTCTGTGATGATTGACTTTGAGAAATTGAAATGAGTATGTGACAAGGGTAGCTCTTTGCCTTCATTCATTATGTGTAACACAGAAGCAGCATTGATGAAATTATTTGGATCCAAAGGAGCCCCTGCAATAATGAAGCGATGCTCACCCATAGGTGTAGGCATGCGTGAACGTTTGGTCCTAACATTCATCCAAAAGGAATCACCCTTTGTCATGCTATCAGTCTAACTATTGCAAAGAAACAAGACCTTAAGTATACATCCTCTTTGGTGAGCTAGCAAGTCTTTTTTATGAATCAAGCCAATAGACTGGGAAGGATGCATCTGGAATTCCTTATTTGTATTCAAATGAAAGATGGGCCTTGTAGAATTGATTATCAACCTAATAGAAGACTACAATATGAATGGCTTCAAGATCCAAGCTTGTATCAAAGCTATAAAAGGCTAAGTGCTAAAATAACACAAGATCATTGGGGAGCTAGATAACAAATAAGCTCACTATGACGCCAAAAACAACAAAACGCAATTTTGCTAACTTGTAAAAAAGATTAGCACACATTAGCAAAAAAAAATAAAAAAAAAATAAAAGCAAAGAAAATAATAAAATAAATCGTAGAAAAAAGAAGAATAGAAAATCAGAACAAAAAATAATAGTAATAAAGAGGGAAATCACATATCCATGATGACATAACACACAACGTATGATATGAGTTGAAGTTTCTATGACGTGGCATCAGCTCACATGATTTAAAATTTGAAGATTCAATGAAATTAGTAACCATTGGCAAGATTTGAAGGCCATTGGTGACCATGATAGGTTAAAAAAAATCCATGCTTATAATTGTCAGATATAAGGAGAATAACACATTGTACAGAGTATAAATCAAAGTCTATAATGGTTTTAGAGAATAAAAAAAAAAAAAAAACACGGTGAGCAACTCATTGAAGGATTGTTTATAAATCATATAAAAAGAAACTACACGATGGCTTAGTACGTAAAAGCAAGGATTTCAACTAGAAAGCACAAATCATGGGATAAACTCCAAAAATCTATATATACACACGCACATGAAAAAAAAAAAAAAAAAACTAGAGAAAGATAATGAAGAAATACCTCTTATCACAATCAATATACTGATGGAAATTCAATAGCCTCGATTCACATATTTCGACCAACCCTCCATCAAGTGCTTTAGTCAACCAATATTGGCTACAGGATAAAATTACGAATCATGTGTTGTGAATTAATCACTATGGCTATTTGTAATTGAAAGATTTTTTTTTTTTTTTTTGGGTGAGAATATCGTGAAAGAGAATCTGATATTCATTTTTTATGTTTTTAAAACCAAAACAACAAAACCAAAAAGGAAAGGGATTGGTTATTTAAAGGAGATATTATTACTCTTTTCTTTCCTTCCTATTTAATGTTAGTATAAATATTTCCTCTCTTCGGATTAGAGTTCATTTTGTTAGGTGATTTTAATAGAGATTGTCATATATTTATATAATTTAAGCCAAAACTCATTCATTCGTCATACATTTTTAATACATAGTTTTATAAGGTAATCTATCAATCTCTTTAATATATTATTTGTCCATTTTTATTTAAGGCAACACATTTGTCACTCCAATTATCCATTTCATCTCTCTTGTTTTTCTCTCTCTTAGTTTTTTTTTTTTCATCATTTTTTCATTTTACCTATATAATATATATCTATATATATCTATATCTATATAATTTAAGCCAAAACTCATTCATTCGTCGCATATTTTTAATATATAGTTTTATAAAGTAATTTATCAATTTTTTTAATATTATTTTGTGTCAATTTTTATTTAAGGTTATACATTCATCACTCTAATTTTGCGTTTATCTCTCTTAGTTTTTATTCTATCATCTATCTATATAATTTAAGCCAGAACTCATTTACTCGTCGCACATTTTTAATGTATAGTTTTATAAGGTAATTTATCAATCTCTTTAATATATTATTTGTTCATTTTCTTTTTTGAAAGAAACACATTTATCACTCCAATTATCCATTTTATCTCTCTTAGTTTTTTTTCATCATTTTTCATTTTATCCATATAATTATTTAAGTTGGGAATTTTTATTTGCCGCACGTTTTTATTTTAATGTTTTATATAGTAATTATATTAATCTTCCTTATATTATTATCTATTTCTCTATATTTATATCTATATAATGTAAGTCAGAAAATTTTATTTGCTACACATTATTATTGTAATGTTTTATATAGTTGGAGTAATGCCAAATTTGGCACTTGAACTTTGATGAAAAAGTCAATTGGGTACCTAAACTTTAAAAAGTCCAATTTCATATCCAATTAAACTTTCCATGCCCTCAAACACTATTGAATTTTTTTTAAGTTCAAGAACCAAATTGGATATTTTCTTTATATAGTAATTACAGTAACCCCTCTTATATTATTATCTATTTATTTTAATTAAAGAAACAAATTGATTACTGAATATTAAAACTTAAAGTGTGATTTTACCTGTTATTAATTATATGCTTTTTTTTCCATCATTGATTTCTATTTTTTAAGCTATCAAGTTTTATTCATGGCACATTTTTATTGTAATGTTTTATGTATGTATATATATTTTTTAATAATAAAAATAAAAATGTGCAACGAAGTTTAAATTATATATGTACATTTATATAAACAGATAGATAATGACTATGTAAAGCATTAGGATAAAACTTTATGGTTTTGAGTCGGGCTGACTCAAAAACTTATAAAGCACGGGTTTAAGTATGATGATAAAAAAATTTATATGGTTTCAAATCGAGTTTGATTGATCCAATATCATATTCTTATTATGAATTTAAGGTAAACTACATTAAAAGGTATCAACATTTAAGAGTACATTCATTTGAGGTATCAAACTATCAATGTTTCATAAAATTCATTTAAAGTATCAATATAGGTTTATTTAGGTATCAATGTTTCATGTTGGTAAAAAAAAAAAAAAAGAAATTAATTTTTTACAAATTGAGTCAAATAAGGTACTAATAATTGACTATTAATAAAATTAAGATAACTAAATTGAAAACTAATCCAAATTTCGATGCCAGTTTTGTAAAATATTGATATCTCATTTGATTCATTTTGCAAAAGGTTAATTCTTCTTTTTAATAACTTAAAATATTGATACCTTAAATGAACCCATCACCAAAGATTGACAATTTATTATAATTCATCTAAATTTATGTAATTGTATTCTATTGTTAACTTCCATGGGAAGGAAAGGGAAGGGAAGACTAAGACTCCTAGAAAGGGGAAGGGAAAAGGGTCTAGTTTTGAGATTAGAGATTCTATACAATCATTCTTCATCAATCTCTCTTTGATAGGTAAGATAAATCTAATTATGATTATCATACACGATTGTTGTTGTGTTAAGATATTATCAAACATCATCCCTCTATATGTTAGCTTTTATTTAACTTAAATACGTTAGTTCTTTCATTTTACCGTGCGAAAGCTAATAAATATATCAAATTAAAATTACACTTACTAATATTTTTTTTTCAATTTCATAAGTATAAACTTTTTATTTCATTTACTCTACCTTTATTTCATTTAATATGCAATTCTTCAAGACCAAACTTTTGTAAATGAGTAGTTATACATGGAATTCAATAAATTAATTACCAGGTCACTTAAGTATATACATAAAAGTATAATTTTATTAAATAAATTCCCTTTTCTAATTTGTTTTATAGGTATATAACTATGTTTTTTATGAAGCAAAATAATTGCGATTAGGATTGATGTGTTCTAAACTTCGATATAAATATTTACAATGTATTAGAGCGTTATTTTATTAATCATTTGATTTCTTTTTCATGTATTTTTATACAATTTATGCAAATTTTTTTGTTTCTTCTTTTGTCCACCAATCTTGCATATAATTAACAATGCAGGTACGTTGTTTGCTAGTGTGTGTGTGTGTGTGTGTGTGTATTAGTCCATTATTATTTAAAATGGCCCGTTTTCAATATAAAATGGATTAAGACTTATTTTAATCATAATAAATATTTTAATCAAATAAAGCTCAAACTGACCTAGGAAGATATTTTTGGAGTTTACTTTTCACGGACGAGAAAACCAAATAAGGCCAAGGGCAAAATATATCGATCTAACGATCTCTATTCTGAGTCTATCTTAGACTCGGTCTTTTAAGCACTATCACTAACCCAAAAAATCAGCTATGGCAATAAATTGGACTAAGAGTCCAATTACCGAAATTACACTCTATAAATATTATTTAGCAACTATAGCGCTAAGAGAGCATAGGTTATTTGTTTTTGGCTAGTAACTCCAGCTTTATGTATAAATTGTATTTATTACCATTTGAAAGAGATGGTGTATAAATTGTAATCATTCCGTGAACACTTGATCTACAAGAGACAGGTGACAATCTTGTAAATCCAAAATAAAATTAGGGTTATTCTATAGTCATGTCAATGAAATCATTCAGTTTGTCATCACATCATTTAAATCCCCATTTTCATAAACTCCTAACCACTCAATGATCAAATAATGTATGATATAGTCCTATGGACGAATATATTGGAATCCCCCAAAATTAGCATGAATAGGCAAAAAGGTTCTTTTTAGGCAATATGGACCAATCGTGGACATTTTTTTCTCCTCCTTTAAGTTATTGTGCTTGTTATTCAACCACCAATATCGTATTCCCTAACAAAGATAATAAAATGGGGCTTATGTGGAAGCATTATACTTTGAAGATCATTACTATCATCACAAACATACTAACATGGAGCATTTCGCAAGATCACTACAATTCTTACTATTTTAGGATGAGATTTTTGTTGAGTTAAAACTTAGTACAGTATGAGAGCTACAATATTAGAGGCGAAAATCATGAGTTGGGATTTTTATGCCATCAATTTACCCTCATTTAACTAAGAATTACTTTTGATAAGCTTAATTTTTTAAAAAATCAATTGGTCGTAAAAATGAACTTAATATAATCTAATTATGAACTAATATACAAAGATTCATGAGGTTATGGTAATTGGAGACAGCTCATGGTGACTGATGCCATGCCATTTAGCTGCCAAGCTTGGGAGTTTAAAGACAGTAACAGCATTGCTCCGGGAAAATCCAGCAATGGCGCATGGATCTGGCTTGAACTGACAGAATGATTGCATATTGCCATCAAATTGATTTAAACCCGCAACGTTGTGAGATTGTTGGCTGAGGTAGATGCAGATGTACTTCTGCTGCCTAGCCAGTTGAGAAACACTGCATTGCACTCTACGGCAAGCAAGTAGCATATTTGAGAACACTAGTTTCAAGATCATACATTATTCTTTAACCTAGGATTGTCTAATTATGTAGTGCATATCCTATCTAGGACAAATGTTACGGCCTTAACAGGGGACCTAATAGGATAACTCTAAAGCTATCATATCACATGTGCACCCACAATATGAAGACTACCTCGCAAGTCAGAGTTCATGAGACTCCAATTAATATATTATCTCATTGTATTATTATTATGAAAATAGTTTTGATATCAACATTCCCTTATCCACCAAGAGCGTAAGAGTCGGATACCCCACCAAAAGATAAGATGAGGTAAACCTAAGTCCAAGAAAAATATTACCTAGGGTCAATTACAAAAGAAAATTCAAATTTTTATTTCATCTCTCAAATTAGATTTATCTAACATTCTAATCTTCTACATATTTTGTGGAACTAATACATTCTACACTCGGATCCTATCCCATTCCAACTTTGAGTAACCTATAAGAATATAGTGTAGGGAAGTCAACCACATCCAACTGAGTAAAATTCTCTTATATTACACTTGCAAGCAGGGTAATCAAACAAATAATAACAAACAAGTACAATGCAATAACCACATGAGCAAATATATACAATCTACTAACTAGATCATATATGGTATGGATTTACGCTCTCCGTGACTTGGGTTAGGGAAGTATGCATGGTTACCATGACCTAACGTGAACCCACCAGTTCTAGGTATTGTGCAATCTCAGGTATTTTATAAAATACTTAATAAATAGATTTTTAATTTATTTTCAAAACTGATTTCTTTCTTTTAACAATTTCCAAGTATATAAAACCCACAGCAAAACGACTTAGTTCCTCATTAGTAGAAATAGATACACAAACTTAATCATATCGGCTGGTCCGCTTGGCGTGTTACTCGCTTTTCAAAATATGTAAAAGGCATGATATGCTTAATCCATTTAATTAATTTAAAGCCAAATATTTATAAGTTTATTTTTACACGATCAATCAATTTTCACAAACAATCAAATCCATATAACTAATGCAAACAATATAGATTGTGCTCAGTTTTAATCTTAAATTTTAACATACTCAAGCAATTCAAGCATAATGAAGCCCTAAAGCATAACACATATATCAATTTATTATATTTATATTTAGTGCACTAAACTATATACATAAACAATGTAATAATCATAAAGAACTCACTTTGCTATGTTTATGGGTCAAAGTAATCTTCAAGATATGAGTCCTTTTCCTTGGTATCTCGTAAATGTGGTAAGAAATTTGAGGAATAAGTAAGAAACAGCTATAACGAGTAATTTTGCAACTTGAACTATTGCAATAGTTTTTTGGTTAAATCTTTTAATCACTTATACTTTTTTGTTTTAAATTGGTTTTTAACGAGTAAATAGTCAATTCGATACAGTTTTTTGTGCACTTTTCAATGTGATATTGCTTTTATTAAAGGAAACATGTAAGATGTCGAATCAACTAAGAATAGCCTGCAATTTTCGTATGAGTATGACGGTTTTTAGTGGAATTTTGTTTTGTGATATATTCACTATTTCTAATCTATTTTCAATGAATAAATAGTTAATTTCATAGGATTTTTCAAGTACTTTCCTATGTTGATAGTGTTTTTATTAAAAGAAACATGTAAGGTGCTAAATTGGCCTCAAACAGACTGCAATTTTTGTAATAATGTGACAGCTCTTATTGAATTCTTGTTTTCGCAATATCTTGACCATTTTACATTCGTTTCTAACTAATGAATAGTCGATTGCATACGGTTTTTTGAGTACTTTCCATTGGTAATGTTAGTTTTACCAAAGGAAGACTCTATGGTAGCAAAATGGCCCAAGTCAGGTTATGAATTCCATATGTTCTTTAGCAAATTACAATATTAGTACCTTCTAAATAAAAGTACATATCTCTAAATGTTGTTGCTACGTAATATGATATTGTCTAGCCATGTGATTCTTAGCACCCTAAATCATACTTCCCATGTGATTTCCTCTTTACTTTATAGATTCACACTAAGTGCCTTAATTAGTCCACCTTTCATCAATTCTACGCTCAAGCTTATCAAGGTTAACTCTTGAAATGGATAAATTTGAGAAAAGGATAATTTCCCCTAAATTTAAGACAATTCTTGGCCACATGGTAAGAACCAAATCACATAGGAAGTTTCTTTCTCAATTCTTGGCCTCTCTTCTTAGATGTGCAACGTACTCCAATGCCACTCGTGAGGAGTTGTCATTCATACACTTGATTTTCACGTCTTGCCATTATAGTCTTCTAAAAAAATTCAATTAAAACCATTCTTTTTCTCTAGCATGATGGATTTGGATCAAGTGAGAGCTTTAAGAGGTTTCAATATTTTCCCCTCAACTTGCCATTATTTAGCTAATTTAGGCGTAAAAGAAATCATAATGCGTCCACATTTTCTTCATATGGTTCAACCACTAAAAGGAATATACAAATTTAATGATCTCTTTATCGGTTTTTATGATATCCCAATTACATTGGTATTTTCCCCTATATACATGTAGCTTATTTTCAATATTTTCTTTTACTTCAACTATACAAAAGTCCAACATAACAACACATATTACATAATATAGGCTGTCACTTATTTGTATAAACGTGTGTGTGTTTGTTTTTCATTGATTTGATCATGAAAGGGAAAAGGAGAGACTCACTTGATTGTTTTGTGATGGCGTGGCAGCTAGTTAGCAGCAGGGGATGAAGGGGGAAAAGAAAGTGCTGAACGTGGCACCTCCAATTGATACGTGCTTGTGCTTTGGAGAGCTGGTCGGTGCACAAAAAAAATAAATAAATAAGAGGAGCAGCGGCAACAATCGAAAGGAATAGGAAGTACCTACAACGGCAGGTGGCGGTAGCAGAGTAAGACAGCAAGTGTGTGTGTTGTTTCAAGAGCTGGTCGGTGATTGGGAAGATTTTAAGAGGAAGAGAAGCAGCAACGGAACATCGAGTAGTTGCCGCACGAGGAAAAGAAAATAGTAAAAGGAGCAAGCAGCAGCCGAGAAAGAACAGAGGAATCGAAGAATGAAAGGAAAGAAATCAAATTAAAAAAAATAAAAAGAACAGATTTTTCCTCGACATTTTCTAGCTGGTAGGTGCTTGGATTAGGGTTAATTTAGGCTGTCCTTTGTTTCCTTGAATTAAGTCATCCTTACACTACTAACTTCTGAAAGTAGGTTAGCTTGATTGTGTGAGGGCATCTCTATCTTCTTGATGAGTTTTTCCCCTTGTTATAGCAGGCATGGAACAATAAGAAAAGGAAAGGGAAATTTGGTTTATTTGGTCGGCTTTTAATTGCATTGTAATGGGTTGGTTAAGTTAAAACCATGTATAGGTTTAAATTGTTTTTGGCTCTAAATTAATTGTATAGCTAGATTTTAATTAAATTATACTTGTTTTTCTAACAATAGTTGATGAATCAACATCCATGCAAATAATATTTTTTTTTTCCTATTGGTACCCATTCGCCTCTCGAATATTGTTTGTTCGCAATAAATTTATTTTTTTTTTTTTTTTTTTGTGATTAAAGGCTTATGTGAGTTTTCCTTATACCTTTTTTTTTTTTAATTTATAGAGTTGAACTTTTCTTACATTTACCTTTTGCTTTTTGATATTTAACTTTGAGTAAATTATTTCTAGATTTTCAGATAATTTCCAGACTTAACAATTAGGATTTTTAGTGTACGCATTAACGTTTCTAATTATTCAATAACGTAATTGGATATTATATTTAATACTTACAAAATTTATAGTATTTTGAAGTCCCATCGCATATGTTACTAATGTTTGGGTAATATTCGAACTAATTTGAACTCCATCATTTTCAAAGCGTGAGAAATTCTTTTTTTTTTTTTCAAATCTTAAAAATTTAGGATGCATTTTAAGGTATTTAGCATATTTGATTGTATTCAAATTTTACATTTGGTATGTGTGTCTAACACACACAAAACACACATATATATATGTTGGAAAAATCCGAAAAAATAGAAGGGAAAAAATACTTGAGGCGTGCTAGGCACTGTCCTTAAGGATATTTCGCCAATATTATGAAGAATGGCGTATCCCCCAGGATTCAACAAGTCCTCTAGAAAATCTAGGACACAGGAATAGCAGGGAAGAAGCAATAACCCAGCGAGGAACAAGGCAGGAAAGGAAAAGTAAAATAGTTAAAAATATTAAAACAGATAAATATATAAAACGAAGTTGTATTTTTAACGGGTACGTTGAAGAGATGTCTTTTCAAAATCAAAAGATACAACGGTTCGAAAAAACACAACGATTGGTTTGACAGTACCCGAAAAAACACAACGATTGGTAATTAAAATTTGAAACGCTCAAAAGACCCATATCCGGATAAGATTTAATTAATTATTATTATTAATTTTATTTAAAATAATAATATACACGAAAATAAAATATTCCTTTGAACCGGGCAAAGACATATAACTACACGCGCAGGGGGGGGGGGGGCAAATCGATGAATTTACACTAACTTGGTCTAGCCTTTGTGCGCGCGAGCCCATGCCTTTCCACCAACTCTTTACAAGCCCACTAAGAGAATGAGGTTTATAAACAAGGACAATGAGTAAAATCTAAGGAATGTGGGACTTGTTCCTTTTGAAATATATATATATAATACACAACAATCCCCCACATATTTCAAAAGGATAAAAGACAACGAGATAAAAAGAAATGCTGGGTTTTCTCAAATGAGTATCATGCCTCGAATCTGGTGTCCTTAAGACTATGAACCAGACCTAGAAAAATGAGATATAACTTACAAAATAAATGGTGAAGCTTAAGGCTTCTATGAACCAAGAATTTTATAGTAAGCCAAAATTCTCATTAATCACATCATACTCCACATTTTTTCTGCTATTCATCGCGGTTTTGCGCTAATAGGCCATGCGCGTGCCTGGTAATTCATGAGTGCTTTAGAGATTTTGCCACAATCTCATAGAAGCGGCCTCACTTCACACTCATATAGGTCATTCCATCAAGCGTATACTGCAGAATACACTACCTTTAAAAGGATATGGTATTTGATTAAGAGCTTTACTCAACCTCCCATTCTTTGCAGTTTAGCACTATGCACATCATAGGAGGGACATCATTTATTAGTGTTACACAGATCAAGCAACGACTTGTTATTACCCATATGAACCTATTTCATGGGATCTCCAATCACATAGGTTGGGTTACCATCATTGTTGATAATTCAACATGGCTTTAGTCCCATACCCCTCGATGTTTCATTTATTAATTTTCTCCCCAAAGGTTTAGTCAGAGGATCGGCCAAGTTCACTTCTGACTTCACATAATCTATTGATATAATTCCATCTTTCAGCAGCTGCTTCACTACTTCATGTCTCAAACGAATATGTCTATTCTTTCCATTGAAGGTCTTATTCTTGGCAATAGATATTGCCGCTTGACAATCACAGTGCATAGACACAGATGGTGTAGGTTTTAAACCTAATGGAATATTTGCTAAGAAGTTTCTTAACCACTCAGCCTCATTACCAGCCAATTCCAGAGCAATAAACTCTGACTCCATAGTAGACTTAGCTATGATAGTCTGTTTGGCTGATTTCCATGAAATTGCTCCACCTCCAAGGGTGAATATATAACCACTAGTGGATTTTGTCTCATCTGAATCAGATATCCAGTTGGCATCACTGTATCCTTCTAATACAGCGGGAAATCCACTATATAGAATACCATAGTTCATAGTACCTCTAGATATTTCATCAATCTGACCAATGCAGTCCAATGATCATAACCGGGATTATGTGTATACCTACTTAATCTACACACAGCATATGCTATGTCAGGTCTTGAGAAATTCATTAAATGCATCAGACTTCCAATTATTTGTGCATACTCAGATTGAGCAACAATATCACCTCTATTTTTCTTTAATTGAGTATTAGCATCGTAAGGGGTACTCACAGGATTGACATCAAAGTGTCCAAACTTCTTAAGAAGTTTCTCAACATAATGTTCTTGTGATAACATAATACTATCATTCTTCCTTATGATTTTAACACCCAAAATAACACTTGCTTCACCCATATCTTTCATATCAAATTTGGAAGCAAGAAAAGATTTAGTTTTAAGCACTATATCAAGACTGGTACCGAATATAAGCATATCATCTACATATAGGCATATGATAACACAATCATTATTAATAAGTTTTATGTAAACACATTTATCAACTTCAACAGTAGAGAATCCATCATTTAATAAAACTTGATCAAATTTTTCATGCCATTGTTTAGGAGCTTGTTTTAAACCATACAATGATTTAAGAAGTTTACAAACTTTATTTTCTTGTCCTGGAACAACACAACCTTCAGGTTGTACCATATAAATTTCTTCCTCTAAATCGCCATTTAGAAAGGCTGTTTTTACATCCATTTGATGAATAACAAGTTTATATATTGAAGCCAAGGCAATCAAAACTCGAATAGAAGAAATTCTAGTTACAGGAGCAAAAGTGTCAAAATAATCAATATTTTGCTTTTGAGTAAATCCTTTAGCAACTAATCTAGCTTTAAACTTATCAACTGAACCATCAGGATTTAATTTCCTTTTAAAGATCCATTTACAACCAATAGGTTTAGCTCCAGGAGGTAAATCTACCAATTCCCATGTTTTATTTTGTAAAATAGAATCAATTTCAACTTTAATAGCTTCTTTCCAAAAAGGTGCATCACACGAGGAAATTGCATCCGAGAAGGTTAATGGATCATTTTCAACAAGATAAGTATAAAAATCATTTCCAAAAGAATTTTCTTTTCTTTGTCTCTTACTTCTTCTTAAATCATCATTTTCAAAATATTTCTAGAGACATTTTCAGAAGATGATGTATTAGGAATAATTTTTGATTTTAAAGGAAACACATGTTCAAAAAACTCTGCATTTTTTGTCTCAACAATTGTATTGCAATCTAACACATCACTTTTTAATACAAGAAATCTATATGCTATACTATGTTCAGCATAACCAATAAACATACAATCTGAAGTTTTAGAACCTAATTTTCTTTTCTTAGGATCAGGAAGCATAACTTTAGCAAGACACCCCCACACTTTCAAATATTTCAAATTAGGAGAATAACCTTTCCAAAGTTCATAAGGTGTTTTCCCTGTTTTCTTATAAGGTATCTATTTTGTAAGTGACATGCAGTTAATATAGCTTCACCCCAAAGATTTTCAGGCATTAGAACTTACAAGCATACAATTCATCATTTCTTTTAATGTCCTATTTTTCCTTTCGGCTACTCCATTAGATTCTGGAGAATAAGGTGGAGTTATTTCATGAATTATTCCTTCTTTTTCACAATATTCATTTAGTAAAATATACTCACCACCTCTGTCTGATCTAATTCTTTTAATTTTCTTGTTTAATTGATTCTCTACTTCTGCTTTGTATATTAAAAACATGTCAAATGCCTCATCTTTATTTCTAAGCAAGTAGACTTTAGTATATCTAGAAAAATCATCTATAAAAGTTACATAATATCTTTTACCTCCTCTAGTCATAGTTTGCTTTAAATCACCTAGATCAGTGTGAATTAAACTTAGTAATTCAGATTCTCTAAAGACAGATGCACATGTTTTCTTAGCTTGTTTAGATTCAGCACAAATTTCACATTTACTCATACTTAAAGAATTAATATTAGAAATTAATCCAACGGATTGCATTTTCTTGATATAAGGTAAACTAACATGTCCTAATCTACCATGCCATAAATCACAAGAATCAATCAAGTAAGCAGAAGAAGAAACATTTTTATTCATAACTTCAGAAACATTGAGTACAAATAAACCATGACTACAATAGCCCTTGCCAACTAAAACATTATTTTTTGTCATTACAACTTTGTCAGACTCAAATGACACTTTCACTCCCACTTTTCCCAACAATGCCACTGAAATCAGATTGGTTCTAATGTCGGGAACATGCAACACCTCGTTCAGAGCCAAAGTTTTTCCAGATGTGAGTTTGAGAAGAACCTTTCCTTTCCCAAGAACTTGGGTAGTTCGAGAATCACCAAGATGCACAGACTCTTCTCCTTCATCAACTTTTGTATAGGTCACGAATGCATCCTTATTTGCACAAATGTGCCTAGTAGCACCAGAATCTATGACCCATTCTTTCACACTGGTTACTATGTTCACAGAAATGACTGCAGCGATAATATCATCTGCTTGAACCAAATTTGCCTTTGGTTTAGCAGGATTGTCATTTCTTCCCATCCTCTTTCTGCACTGAGGTGCATGATGGCCAGGTTTGCCACATACGAAGCAATTGCCTCGCTTCTTAAAAGTGGGATTACTAGCTCTGGGCTTGTAATCATGTTTCTTTTCATACCTTTTATATGGCTTGTGCGGTTTGTAATCCACCAAATTCGCCTTACTTGCAATCTCCTTTCCTTTGGCGGCCATGAATTCCTTTCTGTTGGTGTTCTCGATGATGATGTGGGTGATGAGATCAGCAAGAAAGTTGCTTGTGCTTATGTTTAAGTTGTTGTTTATAATCACTCCATGATTGAGGTAGTTTCTCGATCAGCAAACCAGCAACGAACTCCTCCTGCAAATTAATGCCTTCTGATTTGAGGTCTTCTATCAACTTGTGGTACTCATTGATCTGCATTTTGATATCTTTGTCCTCAACCATCTCCCACCTATAATACTTTCCAATAACAAACTTCTGTTTTCCTGCATCTTCAGCCGTGTACTTGACAACCATAGATTCCCAAATATCTTTTGCATCCTTGTAAGAACAGTAGACATCGAACAACTCATTAGATAAGGTACTAATAATAGTGTGGCGGCATACCTTGTTCGCATGAACCCATAGTTCCATTTGTTTGGATGTGGTATCAACTGGTTTAGTATCTGTAAGGGCATACGCAACACCGTGCATATCCAAAACAGAGAATATACGTTCTTGCCATCTTTTAAAGTTATCTCCATCAAAATTTCGATCTTTGATATATCTGGAAATGGCTTGGCAAATGGAACAGTGGGCAACACAGGGACAGGGCCATTTGAAGCAGTTTCATGAACTGATGCAGTAGCGACGGCAGTAGGCGGAGGGGTAGGATCAGAGGCCATAAGGAAATATCCTTAAGATTGTTGGAAAAATCCGAAAAAATGAGAAGGAAAAATACTTGAGGCGTGCTAGGCACTGTCCTTAAGGATATTTCGCCAATATTAATGAAGAATGGCGTATCCCCCAGGATTCAACAAGTCCTCTAGAAAATCTAGGACACAGGAATAGCAGGGAAGAAGCAATAACCCAGCGAGGAACAAGGCAGGAAAGGAAAAGTAAAATAGTTAAAAATATTAAAACAGATAAATATATATAAAACGAAGTTGTATTTTTAACGGGTACGTTGAAGAGATGTCTTTTCAAAATCAAAAGATACAACGGTTCGAAAAAACACAACGATTGGTTTGACAGTACCCGAAAAAACACAACGATTGGTAATTAAAATTTGAAACGCTCAAAAGACCCATATCCGGATAAGATTTAATTAATTATTATTATTAATTTTATTTAAAAATAATAATATACACGAAAATAAAATATTCCTTTGAACCGGGCAAAGACATATAACTACACGCGCAGGGGGGGGGGGGGGGGGCAAATCGATGAATTTACACTAACTTGGTCTAGCCTTTGTGCGCGCGAGCCCATGCCTTTCCACCAACTCTTTACAAGCCCACTAAGAGAATGAGGTTTATAAACAAGGACAATGAGTAAAATCTAAGGAATGTGGGACTTGTTCCTTTTGAAATATATATATAATACACAACAATATATACATATATATATTTATTTATTTATGCTTTACTGTCCTATTAACTATACTGACAATTATATATTTTATGGTCGAATTGGTGAAGGTTACTCAATATTAGAGTCGCAAAAAAAAAAAAAAAAAATTAAAGGGTTACACTTATTATCTTATTTAAAATTGTTACTAATATATATTATCATATATGTTTATTATCATTATACTGGGAATCTCCTTGTATTTTAAAATTATATCAAATTTATTTCATTAGTTTGTTAATACTATTTGTTCTATTTATCTATTGTACATCCACATAATTTAAAATTTACCATAATGCATCCATGTTTATGATAAATGCTTATTAAAATTTTATAAGGGCCTATTATTTTATACAGAACCATCCCTCAAGAAGCTTGAGTATTATCTGTTAAATTGTTTTCTTTTTTGAAAATATTTCCTAAATATTCTTTAGTTGATGGATTAAAATTATATCAAAGAATTTTAATAGTTTATACCTATATTAATATATAGTTACAAATTTTATATAGGGAATAGGAATTAGGAAATACATATATGTTACTTGTCTATGTATAACCTCTACTTTTATACATTATTTAATATAGGGATTTGTTTGCATGTTTCAAATCGGAAAGTTATATATAAGGTACAGGTTCATGGGTACTCCTATACACATACTATAAAAATTGGATAAAATAATATTAAGTTATTAATAATAAAATGACATTATTCATTTTTACTATTTTTTTGTTAACATAAATATTATTTAAGGCGGCAATACTTCTTTGTAGTTTTAACTATTTAGTTTTTAATAATGTTGCATTCCTTTAATTGCCCTTAACAGCTTAACCTAAAAAATATTTTATGTATTATCCAAGGATAATTAATCTAAAATACAAATCTATTAATGAATTTTTGGTAAAAATATTCATTCTTTTATAATTTTTGTTATTTTCCCTTTTTCTTTTCCTTCAATTAAAGAAAGTTACAAATTTCTACTTTCACACATAAATAAATTTCTCATACTACAGAACTTTTATATTAAGAAATTACTTTTAGATTACTTTTCATTAGTTGTTTATTGTATATGTATATGGTAATTTTACATACTACATAAAATTATATATATCACTATAAACTTGAAACTTAAGACAGGAAAAAAATTAAAGGTTTTCATAAAAAACAATTACAAAATCTACAAGATACCATGTACCTTATTAGTTTTACAAGGTACAGGATGACTACGAGATGCTATTGGGTAGAATCTGGATACAAAAATCAATACTATATACCTCATAGAATAGTGTACGGGTAAGGCTTTGACTTCATACCCTATGTACCCGCTCACCCCTACACACAGGCACATGAATAACGCATTCATTTAATGCATTATAACGTACAGAATACACATTTGTAACCATGAAATACATTATACATAATTTACATATATTATGATGTATTAAGGTTATACTCAAATTCAATAGCACATACAAATTTTTAAATGTATGCATGTATTATCATCATTACCATCATCATCATCATCATCATCATAAGATGTTATTATCATTGTTAATTGCAATAATAACACTATTATTATAATATCATAATGTGACATATCATTACATAATATTATCTAATATCCACCATTACACTTATCTTAACGATTACAATAGTATACTAAATGTTATATCATACTAAACATTACAGTGACTTATTATATAATATCACTATCATTGTAATAGTATGTCATTATATTGTCTAGAGCTGGGCAAGTGGGTTAAATGGGCCAACCCGGCCCGGCCCATGTGGGCTAGTGGGTTAAACGGGTCAACAAATTTTAACTCACTTTAATAAACAGGCCAAAATTTATAACCCTAACCCAACCCACACGGGCTGGTGGGTTAAACGGGCCAGCCCACTAACTTGACTCATTTAAAATTTAACAAAAGAATAATATTATACTAATAGTCTTATAATTTAACATCATCTCTCATGATTTTTCAAGTAAAAAATACTAATATTGGATACCCCATTTCAACAAAAAAAATATATTACATTTGCTTGGGTTGAAGACTTGTTCACTGGACCATGAGAACTTGCTTGGAAATTTGACTTGTTGGGCCTATTCTACTGCTTGCTCTCATTACTTGATGCATGGATTTATGGAGTGGCTGGCATGAACTTTTCATTTTATGGGCTGGGCGGCTTCTTCTGCTCTCTTCAATTGGTGGATTTCGATGTTGCTTGTTTATTTTCTTACTTTAATAATATTGATATATATATATACATATATTGGCCCAAATTTGTTATATATATATATAATATTGAAAATGTTGTAATTTGTTTTCTTTCTTAAGAACAACAATTAGTCGTAATTGTAAAAAAGTACTCTTAAATAACTCACCAATATTCTCAATGAAATTTCAAAGGGACTATTGTTGTTTCAGTACTAACACTTAAGGTTCATACGTATCGTTACGTGCATGAGAAAAGTGTTTGCGTGTCAAATCAAATTTATTTAAATGTCAAGCCCGTGGATTGTTATCAGAATGTTTGTTATTGAATATGCAACTTTGTCTTCGCACAACTCATTGAGGACAAGCAACCTATTTTAAGTTTCAAATATAAGTTTAAAAGCTATTTTAATCTAAAAAAAAAGTGGCCAACCCGGCCCGTTGCGGGTAACCCACTTTAACCCGTGGGTTAAACGGGCTAGGTTTTTTAGCCCGCTTTTATTAAACGGTTGAAAAAAATCAACCCTAACCCATTTTAAAAGTGGGTTAAACGGTCCAACCCACGGGTTCTGGCCCATTTGTCCAGCTCTAATATTGTCTATATGTTATAGTAATAAGAAAATTAATTGTGGGACTATAGAATTTTTCTAAGATTATTATATTCTTTTAATAATATTTCTTACCACCATAAATGTTAAATTATAATGATACTACAACAATTCATTAATCTTAGGATTTTAGTTATAATTTAATTATCATTTGATAATTTATTATAATCATATAGTATTAGTAATATAATAATTATGATCTTATATAATTAATATCATTAACTTATCATAATTGTTTTTAACTTATGGATATAGTAAATTAGTTAATATTGAGTATTACTTAATTATTATAGTAGTATTATATAATAAAATAATTCTATTTGCTATTAATTGTAATATATCAAGATTGGGTTGATGAGTGCGATATGCCATTATTATTACTATAAACATATATATACATATGTATAATCTATATAGGTAATGACACATAATAATTTAGGGTCCTTAGTCTATCAAGTGATTATATTATATCTTGTTACATATTCGAAAATGTTTCTTTAATATGGAACATATATTTTATGTTCATAGAAAAAAATCAGGGATAACTTTGCAGACATTTTTTAAAACTTTATTAGAATCTCATTATCTATTTTAACAATTAGTATAAATTATGTTTGTGCTGAATTTGGGTGGTTTACAACAAATCTGACTATAAGTGCATACTTTCATTTGGAAATAATCTTATAACAAAGGTTACATACCGACCAAGCACGCATGACTTGCAACATCACCAATTTCCCAGAAAGGAGGCAAAGGATGGCTTTATATGAGTGAACTTATTTCTCAAGTTTGATGAAATACCCCAAACCTTCACCTAGATTAGAAATTGAGTTTAGATAGATTAAATGAATCAAATGAAGTATAGGAAATAATTAGACAAGTTGACATAACTAGATTAATAATTAACTAAGTCGAATTTGACATTTGAAATCTAAATTCTCTAAACAAAGTCATTGAAATGCTTAGAGGATTCCTAAACCCTTAATTTTTAGCCAAAACTCTAATTCCTAAATCCCCACAAAATTTGAGTTCATTTGCTTGAATAAAAATATCAGTTCTTAAACCCAAACTCAAATTAAATATCTTTTATCTAAAATAAATTCCTAAATTAAGTTCTTATTTAAGTTCTTAATTTCTAGCCTAATGGTTCCGAAATCATTTCCTAAATATTTCTAGAACTATAGATGTTGATCTGATAGTTCTAAAACTAATACCTTATTTTGAAAATACATTTATATTTATCCTTTCCCTTTATTTTTTTTTCATTTTTCCTTAACTTGCTATTTCTTTTCTTATACTTTACGTTTTCTTTCCCTTTCTATTTTCCTTCTTCTTCTTCTTCTCCATTTTCATTTCCCTCTTTCCTCAACGCATCTCTCCAAATCTCAATTTCAAGGAAACTAGAAGAGAAATTAGAGTAAGAAATGAAGATGGGAGAAGAGAAATCAAGTAAAAAAGCTTTAACAGCATGAAGAAGAAGGAATTGGATGAGTAAGCTTAAAGCTAAGTTTCTATTTCTGTCTCTTTGTTTTACTTGTTATTTACAATTGTAATTGATGAATTGATGTTAAATTGAGTTGGAAGTGTTGTTTATATTTGTATATGTTGGATTAATGTTGACGGAAATTGAGTAGATGAGGAAGAGGATGAACAGTGGAAGTTGGGATTTGATGAAGTTTCGATTTGTTTGATGTTGTTAGATGAAGTTTGAAGTGTTAGAAGTTATTATAGGTGTTTATTTGATGTTAGAATTGATGTAGGAAGCTTAGTAAATGATTTGAAGAAGTTTTGATAAAAGTAAAGTGTAAAAAACTATGTTTTCGAAAAGCTGTTATGTCATCAACATCGCCTCCTAAAACTTCAACACCGCCAACGTAGAGACGATGTTGCAGTGATCATAAGGCATTTTCTTTACACTGTGTTACGGACAGACTACATCGGATCAAGAACAAGCCAACATGGATGACAGACTATTACACATGATTGATTTTTAGTTACAAATACAGTTGGAATAGCATAGATCTTACTAAGTCTAATATAAATCTCAAACAGAATAGTCTAGATCTAAACAGAATGGAACTAGATCTTAACAGCATAACAAGTAGTTACTCTTGCATGTAAAGTAAACAAGCTGTAACCAAATTGTACAAAACAAAAAGTATAAATAAAAAGGTCGAGATACTCAGAGGAGTATGAGATTTTCCCCAAAACTTTGGTGCCTTAGGTACAGGAGCTTGATCTGGCTCGAACAGATCAGTACCTATCATACAAGTAAACCATTAGAAAAACAAACGGAGAGAACTCAATATACATCAGAATAAAATAAGAAAATAGAGAGAGAGTTAGGGTTTCGTGATTCTTACCAGAGTGAGGCAAGAGAAAAAGAAACGAGAGAATTTATATTTTAGGGTTTGTTTGAGGCAAAAAGACAAGCGTGCCCCTAACAAATTGGTACTCTCATTCCATGGCTCCTTCTACTGGAGCTGTCACGCCCCATAGGGTATCCTAAATGTAACAGTCTACCACATACCATATAAGATTCTCGAATTACCACCTTAGTCCTTCGGGCGTCTCATATAGATGTAAGGCGTACCTTTACAACAATAGAATACAAGTCCAAATGGAGATAAAAGCTTAATTTGGCATGCATTAGCAGTAGGATAAAACTCATGAAACATAATTAAATATTACATTTACTAAGGCCCCACAAAAGAATAATTAGTGGCCTTATACAGTCATCCTAGTCTTAAGAGTTTCCTACGGAAGTCTAAACAGAAATTCAACTTCTAGGAGAAACTCCTAGCTCCTGTACCTGCACAGCCGGGTCACGCTGCCTAAGCCATAAATTAGGTAGCTGCAAAAGGAAGAAACTATAGGGACGTAAGCTAACTAGCTTAGTGAGTGAAATCTCCCACAATAACATTTATATCACAACAATTCAAGCAAGTGATTAGTCAAGCAAGTGAATGCATCAAACACGTGAGAACAACATACATATGACTATCCGGAAATCATATGTGGATGGACTTGCGCCCTCCATCCCGGATTAGCAGATTAACGAATACTGCGGTACTAACTTTATGCCGTTTATGCTTCACGGTTAACCTACAATTATTTCGTTTCTGGATCACGATTAACCAACCAATTTAATCTCGTTTATGGATCACGATTAACCTACCAATTTTATCTCGTTTATGGATCACGATTAACCAACCAATGCTAATGCTTCTTCCCATTATGATATGCATATGTCAAATTTGGCATTAGTCCGAATAGTTGATTAAGTCATTTTATTTAGGCGATCAAACAATTTCTCAAATAATCCATCATAACTAACTATACAACCAGAATTTATCACCTGGTTTCGATATTCTTATTTTGAGTTCTCACATCATCATCAACATACAATTTCCCATTATTCCCCATCATTCATATTCCATTCATTTGGCCTACATTCTAGTGCACTAATTAACAAGCACATACAATAAATGAATCGGGAAGAGAAACTCACTCCGCCATAGGTTTGTCTGTCTTCTAGTAATAATAATCTGGAGGTAAGGATTCAACGTCCTCGGGTTCACCTAATCACATAAGAAATACCCTAATAAGTATTCTACCATCTTAGGATACTAAAACTCTAAGAAAACTTAGTGAAATCGAAATTCGCGTCATTTTCGAAGTCCCGATTTAAAATGGCCATAACTTTGTCGTTTTAAGTCAGAATTTCGCAAATTTTATATCAATTTCTATCTACTTCGGAAGAGATTTCTAAATATGAAGTTTAAATCAAGTTTTGCAAACATATAAGCCTCAGAAATGAAGGATCAGATCTGTACAGTGGTTATGTTGATTCCGAAAATGCGATTTTCATGAATGCTCTTGAGATTCCTAAGTGAAAAATGAAACTAAATGCCATGGTGATGAATTTCTCTATCATGAATGTCATGATATGAACTCTTAGGTGCCTAAGATCTTATAAATTTTTAGACTTAAAGAATTTAAATAAACTTTGTCTTAAGACACTATGTCATGCCATTGTTTAACAACTAACTTGGCTACATTTGGTCACACCTACTTATTCTAAGGATTTTTCTTAGGAAAATCCTATTTATTTTAAGGAAAATTTGACTCTTATATTAACTATATCCTAAGGCCTTCATTTCTTTAATAAAATCTTCATTTGTAAAATTTTAAGTGGGTCTTATACTAAGGTAGTTCCAAAAATCCGAATTTAGCAAAAATTTATTTTTAAGATGATTCTTTTAAGAAACATACATTTTATACCTAGAACTTTAAGTAGTTATTTTACCTATACCCTAAGGACTCCATTTATTCAAGAAAATACCGTTTTTGAAGTTGGAAAAATAGTGTTTTCTAGCAATCTATTCATTATTACGAATTTTGCTTACAAGGCTTTCTACTAAAAACTTCTTTTAGACTTCACCTCTTGTTTTAAATATTTCCTTTGGTAAAAACTCATTTAAACTCATGAAAAATATCACCAAAAATTATCTATCACCTATAGGCTTCATTTTTCTTGTAAAATACATGTTTAGAAGTTGGTAAAAGGGTTTTTAACCTAAGTTTCTCAAGTCATCCGAATTTACACTAGCTCATATCTTGAAAAGTGTTTTCCTTTTTGACTTTGTTAACTCATCTATCTATAGATCTATATACTAGAAAGGTTATTTACTCAAGACAAAATCATTGATGATCATTAATGCACATAAACTCAAAATAATGATGAGATCTTAAATTCCTACATGAATAGTAGTAAAATGATAGATCCACTATATAAATGCTTAAATAGGTTTTGAAAACATAAAAACTACATTTTTATGAAAGATCTTTGTTCAAAATCTTTTTGATGAGTAATCATGAGTTTATAACATGAAAGCTTGTTTAAATACTAGATCCACTTTGTGATGGTTTGGTATTCTTGTTGATATTTCCTTGTCCCTAACAAGAGATCATGGGGACCTTTGGTTGGAAATATCCAAGAATATCCTTGCCATTACAAGGATCTAAAGATATAAGAAGCAAGTTCTTTTACTTTAAGTGAAATAGAAGACAAAAGGAAGGGAAAAAAATTTGTGTGTGTGTGTGTGTGTGAGCTTGAAGCTCACGGCAATAGAGGGTGAGAGGGAGAGAAAAAGAGAGAGTTTCATCTTTTGTAAAACTTTGAAATGTGAAGAATGAAGTGAGAGGAGAAAATGTAGTTTATATAAGAAATGAAATTAGGTTAAATGTGATAAAATAATTAAAAAAAATTGCAAAATGGAGCTCCATGGGGGGAAGATCACGCTGGCACTATTGAAGAAAGGAGGGGGAAAATTGATTTTGATTTAATTGTTTTGATTGATTTGTGTTTGATTTGTTTTGATGGATGTACATTAAGTGACATAACTTGTAATAATTATTTGGAAACAAAAATCCTTGGAAAAGAAAGTGGAATTGAGTGGTTGTAAGAATAGGGTGTACTTGTGGGTAGTAGATTGTACTTGTGAATAGTAATGAATAGTAATTAAGACAACTTAATTACCGGTAGTAAAAAAAATACGAATAAGAAGGCTATAACTGTATTTTCATTAATCGAAAAATTATGAAATTTATATTTTTGAAATCCTTATTTTATTTCGAATCAAATGAGTATTCACAAGTAAATTTTTGAAATTCAAGTTTCGAGGCACGCTTTTCTGTAATGGTCTCGGGAAGACCCAGAATTGAAAATTTCTCAAAATCTGATCTTTTCTTAGTTTGAAATATCATCAAGAACTATATTCAAAATTAAATTTTCTTATAAAAATTTCTTAATTGGAAACCGAGGAAAAGCCAGATTTAGGGTTCCTAGTTCTCACTCCAGTCTTAAGCTATTCGGTTTAGGGTTTTGCTTTCCGGTTCTTGAGTTATCTTGGTTACTTGAAAAACCGGGGTTTATAACCTACCCACCTTAAAAAGAGTTTTGTCCTCAAAACTAAAATGATGCACCTTGCTCCTCAAACAACTCGGGATATTTCCTTCGAATCTCCTCTTCAGCTTCTCAAGTTGCTTCCTCAGAAGCGTGGTTTCTCCACAATACTTTGACATATCGGATCTCTTTATTCCAAAGTTTCTGAGTTTTCTTATCCAAGATCTTTACGGGATGTTCTTCATATGTGAGATTCTCCTTTAGCCGAATGGGTTCCAATTCTACTATCCGTTCAGGGTCAGGCACATACTTTCTTAGTACCGACACATGGAACACATTATGAACTCCCGACAAGCTTGGCAGTAAGGCTAGCCAATAGGCTAAATCTCCCACTTTCTTCAAATCTCAAAGGGTCCAATATACCTTGGGCTTAATTTCCCTTGAGTCCGCATCCTCTTTATGCTCTTGATCGGGTTTATTTTCAGATAGACATGATCGCCCACTTGGAATTCAAGTTCTCTTCTCTTCAGATCAGCCCAACTCTTTTGTCTGTCTTGAGCTTCTTTCATTTTTTGTTGAATGACCCGACCTTATCAGCTGCTTCCTGTACCAATTCTGGCCCAATAGCAAGCTTTTCCACATCATCCCAAAACAGAGGGGACCTACAACGCCGTCCATATAAGGCTTCATAGGGTGGCATCTGAATGGTTGAGTGGTAGCTATTGTTATAGGCAAACTCAATTAGAGGTATGTGATTGTCCCAGCTTCCTTTAAATTCCAAAATGCATGCTCTTAACATATTCTCATGGGGGTAGTATGGCCGAAAACTTGCTGAAAGGAATAAAATTGGAAATGCCTAAATTTACTGGGCTTGATGCTTTAGGGTGGATTTTCAAAGCCGATCAGTTCTTTGAATTTCATGCCATTTCGGATGAACAGAGGATCACCATTGCTTCTTTTGCAATGGAAGAACGTGTGTTCGATTGGTACAAATGGATGTACAACAATAAATAACTTAGTTCATGGACTAATTTCAAGAAGTCCATTGAAGTTCATTTTGGGCCATCAGAATATGAAGATATTCAAGGTACCCTTTCCAAACTTATTCAAGTTCGATCTATTGATGAATATCAAACCCAATTTGAATCTTTGTCTAATCGAGTTGTTGGTCTACCTGAATCCTTTCTTCTCAATTGTTTTGCATCGGGTCTTAAACCCTATATAAAATGAGAAGTTTAGATTGCCCAACCCCTTACTTTGATGCATGTTATTTGGCTTGCCAAAATGCATGAAAGTAAACATAATGACCAATTTCATTTTCACAAACCATACACATTACCTCCTCTTTCTAAACACTTATCCCCTTTACAATTTTCTAAACCATAAACCACTCCTTCTACCAATGTTTCTAGTACCCCAAACACTTCTGCCAATCCTACTCATAACCCACATACACAAGAACCGATCATTCCAATTAAACGACTGACACCTGCTGAAATGTTAGCTAGACGTGAACAGGGCCTTTGTTATAATTGCGATGAAAAATATCATCGCAATCATAAATGCAAATCTAAATTTCTTTTATTGTTGCATGATATTGATGAGGATTATGAGGGAATTGCACAGGAATCTGATATGAACCATGACAATTTAGAGATAGGTTCTATCGGTTATCATGCCTTATCAGGCACTTCCAAACCATGTACCTTGAAGTTCAAGGGATATATCAATGGCCATGAGGTGTTTGGTTGACATAGGCAGCACGCATAATTTTGTGCAAGCAAGATTGGTTCATCATTTAGGATTGATTGTACAACCAGCATCCCAATTTTCAGTAATGATTGGTAATGGTTCCATAATGCATTGTGAAGGGATATGTTCTTATGTCAATGTTTCTATTCAATCTTGGACTTTCCAAGATTCCTTTTATGTTATTCCCATCCAGGGTGCTGAAGTGGTTTCAGGTATTCAATGGTTAAATAAGTTGGGTTCAGTGACTATGGATTATTCTAGGCTTACAATGGAATTTTTCTTGAAGGGAAAAACCGTTATTTTAGTGGGTGATAAGTTTGACTTGGCTGAAGAAATATCACATCATCAATTGCGTCGATTGGTTTATACAGATGCCATTGCTACTTGTTATCATTTGGTGGCTCAGAAAGAAGATAAGGAAACATCAGCGAATACCACCAACAACTCTGCTGTTAAAGCATTGTTGGGCAGATTTTCTTCTGTATTTGAGGCACCCTCATCATTGCCACCCCTTCACACTATTCAACATCAGATTCATCTATTTCCCAACACTTCTCCAGTCAATGTCAAACCCTATCGTTACCCATATTTTCAGAAAACTGAGATAGAGAGACAGGTAGAGGATATGTTAGCTCAGGGAGTTATTCAAAGGAGCACTAGTGCCTTTTCATCACCAGTTTTACTGGTCAAAAAGAAAGATGGGAGCTGGCGATTTTGTGTAGACTATCGTGCATTAAATCAGGTCACTATTAGGGGTAATTTTTCTATTCCCACTGTTGATGAATTGATCTATGAACTTAGGGATGCCTGTTTATTTTCCAAATTGGATCTTAGGGCAGGGTATCATCAGATTTGAATGAATCTTAAGGATGTGGAAAAGACAGCATTCAGGACTCACCAAGGGCATTATGAATTTCTTATAATGCCTTTCAACTTAAGTAATGCTCCTTCCACTTTTCAATCCATCATGAATATTATGCTTCAGTCTTATTTGAGGAAGTTTGTGATTATTTTCTTTGATGATATTCTAATTTATAGCAGCAACATGGAAGACCATTTGCAGCATTTGACATTGGTCTTACAGACTTTATTGGATAATCATTTTTACTTGAAGGAGAGTAAGTGTTCTTTCGCCCAAACTACTATTGAGTATTTGGGACATGTGGTTTCTTTTAATGAACTCAAACCAGATCCCTCTAAAGTGAGGCAGTAGCCAAGTGGGCACTCCTGTGAATGTGAAGCAGTTACGGGCATTTTTGGGGCTTTCGGTTATTATAGGAAGTTCATTAAGGGTTATGCCACATTGCTTCCCTTAACCGATTTGTTGAAGTCTGATGGGTTTCATTGGTCAGACAAGGCTGATCAAGCTTTTTCTCAGCTTAAAGAGGCTTGATTAATGCTCCTTTCTGGCATTGCCAGATTTCACTCAACCATTTGTGGTTGAAACGGATGCCTCAGGGGTGGGTATTGGAGCAGTGTTGTTACAACATTCTCATCCAATTGCATATTTTAGTAAGAAACTTCCTAATCACTTAAGGAAAGCTTCTACTTATATCAGAGAATTGTATGCGGTAGTTGAATCAGTCAGAAAATGGAGACAATATTTGTTGGGCAACCATTTTCAAATTCAAACTGATCATTGTAGTCTAAAGGAACTCCTTTCTCAAGTGATTCAGACTCCTGAACAGCAACGTTATGTGACCAAATTGTTGGGTTATGACTATGAAATAGTCTATATGAAAGGAGTGGAGAATGTGTTGGCTGATGGCTTATCTCGACAGTACAGTGATGCCTCTTTATTGGCATTTTCTATGCCTATTTTCGCTTTTGTTGAGGATCTTAAAAGAGAGTATCAGACATTGCCAGCTTTTCAACAGTTGATTTCTCAGTTACAAACAGGACAGGTCTCTAAGCAGAAGATTGAATGGAGACATGGTTTATTATATTATGGTACTCGTTTATTTTTGGTACCTGAATCTATGTTGATTCCAAAAATTTTGGAGGAATTTCATGGTTCTCCGATGGCAGTGCATTTTGGAGTGACTAAGACATTCAAATGAAAAGCCAACCAGTTTTATTAGATTAAGATGACGTCACGGATTGAAGATTATGTTCGTACTTGTCACATCTGTCAATAGATTAAATATGTGACTACTGTACCAGTTGGATTGTTAGCCCCACTTCCGATTCCTACTAGAATTTTGGAAGATATTGCGATGGATTTCATTACGCATCTTCTACATTCTAATGGCTATTCAGTAATATTCGTAGTAGTGGATCGATTATCCAAATATTGCCATTTGGGGGCATTGGATAGTCATTTCACAGCTACTAAAGTTGCAAACTTATTTTTGACAATGGTTGTCAAACTTCATGGATTTCCAAAAACCATTGTTTCTAACAGAGATTCTATTTTTCTCAGTCATTTTTGGAAAGAATTATTTCATTTAAGTGGAACAAAACTCAATATGAGTTCAACATATCATTCACAGTCCGATGGTCAGACTGAAGTGTTGAATAGAACTATTCAACAATATCTCAGATGTTTTGTTATGGATTATCCAAAGTAGTGGTTTTTGTTTTTACAATGGGCAGAATATGCCTATGACACTTCTTATCATGAAGGCGCTGGCATGACTCCATTTAAGATGGTGTATGGAAGAGAACCCCCTTTTACAGTCCTACTTGAGGGGCTCCTCATTAGTAGCAGCTGTGGATGAAGAATTGACTTCTAGGGATCAAGTCCTTAAGACTTTACATGCTAATTTGCAGCATGCTCAAGCTAAAATGAAAAGTTTATCTGACAAGCATCGATCTGATGTGGTTTATCATGTGGGAGATCAACTGTATGTTCGCCTTCAACCATATCGACAATTATCATCGGCTTTTCATAAGAGCCATAAACTGTCTAAACGGTATTATGGCCTATTTACTATACTCAAGCTGGTTAGCCAATGTGCATATGAATTAGATTTACCACCCTATTCTAAAATTCATAGGGTCTTTCATGTTTCTTTGTTGAAACCAGCACATGGTATTGATCTTCAACCTCTGGAGTTACCACACCAGTCTTATAACTCGAATCCATTACTCCAACCTTTAACTATCTTAAGTTCACGCTACGTGGTTCAGAATGGTGCCTCTATTCCTCAAGTACTAGTCCAGTGGAAGGGTTTACCCACTGAAGATTCTACATGGGAAGATTGGACTGAGTTTCGCAAGATTTATGCCGATTTCGACCTTGAGGACAAGGTCGTGTTTCCAGAACAAGGGAAACTTGTTACGGACAGACCACATCGATCAAGACAAGCCAACGTGGATTACAGACTATTATACATGATTTATTTTTAGTTTCAAATACAGTTGGAATAGCATAGATCTTACTAAGTCTAGTATAGATCTCAAACAGAATAGTCTAAATCTAAACAGAATGGAACTATATCTTAACAGCATAACAAGTAGTTACTCTTGCATGTAAAGAAAACAGGCTGTAACAATAAGTAGTTACTATTGCATGTAAAGAAAACAGGTTGTAACAACAAGTCATTACTCTTGCATGTAAAGAAAACAGGTTGTAAACAGATTATACAAAACAAAAAGTATAAATAAAAAGATTGAGATACTCAGAGGAGTATGAGATTTTCCCCAGAACTTTAGTGCCTCAGGTACAGGAGCTTTGTCTGGCTCGAACAGATCAGTACCTATCATACAAGTAAACCATTAGAGAAACAAACAGAGAGAACTCAATATACATCAGAACAAAATAAGAAAACAGAGAGAGAGTTAGGGTTTTGTGATTCTTACCAGAGTGAGGCAAGAGAAAAAGAAACGAGAGAATTTATATTTTAGGGTTTGTTTGAGGCAAAAAGACAAGCATGCCCCTAACACACTGCCTCCAACATTGTCGGTATTGACCCTTTATGCTGCCAGTGTTGAGCTTTACACCGCTAGTCAGAAGTGCAAACTTTTGTTTTACAATGTTGCCATGTTTCACAGTTTGATCGTATTTTAGCCATAACTTTTTTATCCAACCTTATATTGAGCTGATTCAAGTTTCTATAGAAAGATTAAAAAAAGATATACAACTTTTATGTTTTAAGTTTTACAAATTCGAAAATAATCTATGCTTAAATTTTACTTCTTTTCAGCCGTTATATTTTTCCAAATAAAGTTTAAAACTTGTTTTTGTTTGTTAAATATGTGGTTACTTAGGAAATTGATCTTTTTGGACTAAAATGAGATAGATTAATGATATTTGATGTGTAATGATGATTGAGGGATATAATGAAGCATGATTTAAGTATATTTGTAGATTTAATAAATAATTAAATTTCCATGAGTGTTAAACTAAAACTAGTTATGTTGTATATATGATTTTCTTTGCTTGTTTTATGATCTTGTGATGACTTAGTGAAATTAAATGATCTTGGTAACATATAAATGATAAGTTATGTATTTTATGAATTTCATTTGAATTTTCTTGATGCTAAGTTTAAAATTTAGTATCTTTTAAGTTGTGTTTTTCTTCAATTATTTTTCCTTGTTTATTATTTGTTCTTATGATTAGCTATTGAACTTAAATGAACTTGTTTAGCATGTAAATGTTAAGTTAAGCTTATGTATGAATTATATTTGAATTTTATGAGTGTTGTGCTTAATGTTTAAAATAGGTATATTGTATATGATTTGAAGTTATAGGTGATGATTTTATAAGTTAATATGATATAGTTAGATGAATACTTATTAAGTTATACCTTTATGTAAGTTATCTTTGAAATCCTTAAATGTTGAGTTTAAAGTTAGTTATGCTTAAGTGTTATTTCAAGTATAAGATGTGGAATTGATTAAATGTTTTGAAAGTATATGCCTTGTTGATGCCTTGTCAATAAGAGATCATAAATAAAGTGAAAAGGAAATACTTTGACAAACAAAGGAAAACTGTCTGTATTTTGGTGGGATGATATTCGCAGCCATAGTGGGGTTCCAAATTAGAATCTGATCAAATAGGGTTATAATAAAAGTTAGAGATGAGTGAATAATTGATATAAGTTCTTAGATGAGTTTGATACAAGTGTATTTTTATTAGATTTCTTATAGAGTTTAAATTATTAAACAGATATTTGAGTTTGGCTTCTAAATCTTCTGGATTATCTTTAAGTAGGTATCTAAGCCTTTATTTGGAGTTCTTATATAAGGTATGCAGTAACTTGCGTGTTAGATGTTAGGATAAGCATCTAAAATGGATTAAGAACTTAAACTCAACCTAATAATTGCTTGAATTGGTTATGTATTCAACCATTTAAATATGTTTCTAACCTGAGATGGCAGTACGGTATCCGATCTGGAGAGCAGCACCTTGCTCAGATTGGAGGCATGGTAGTTGTAGGCGCTTAGGTCACCCCTGACATTGAGATATGACTTTCATAAGAGGTATGACGGATAGTTGATGAGGTTATTGGTATCGACGTAACATTTGCTTAAACTTGGAGGAAAATCCCACGGTTTAGTTCAACGTTTATGGGAACGATGAACTATATTCATGTTATGGACTAAGTTTAAATAGAGTCGGATGACGGCTGAGGACCCTAGACGAGACTATTATTTCTCATTTTCAAATGTAGCATCTAGAAAATATAAGTATCCAGGGTGCTTATATCAACCCCCTAAGCATCGTGATCGTTACTCAAGTTCCTACGCTATCCCTGTTGTTCGAAGTTTGAATACTCTCATGCTGTTTGTTTACTTTAAAGAAAAAATAATAATCTGTTGTTGATGCGTTGCATTTAGTTAAGCTTGCGTGTCACTCCTTGTGTGATTGTGCTATTGTGTACTGAGCTTTGACTCATTCTTGTTGTTGTTGTTCTTTTTATAAGTGTTATTATTGATGAAAATGGTGATGATGAGATGTTGAGGATGATGTTGATGTTGTTGAGTTGTTATGGTTGATGTTGATGTTGTTGATGATGATGCATATTTCCGGTTTTTGGGGCGATTTAGAAGACCCGTGAGAATGAGTGAAGTAAGCTAGGGCTGTTGAATGTCTATATTTCTTTATTTTGATTTATTTAGTGAGAAGTGGATTTATTTACAAATCTGTAATTCTTTTATTGGGCTTGTTAATGCCATATGTTTTGTAAATGATAATCTACCCCTAATAGTAGATTATAAAGTGTTTTTTCTAAAGTTTTGTTTCTTAGAAAATTGATCTACTCTGTAGGGAGTAGAGTTTTATAAAGGATTTTAATAAATTGTTTTCTGTTGCTAAATCCAGTTATTGCCAGAATCTCACTGAATGATTTCATAACCTAAAAACGAGTAGTAATGTTCAACATAAACAAAAGTCTTTTAAAAAAAGACTTAGCGTATAATACTTTAGAGTATTATACGTGATGGTAACGCCTTAAGTTATTTAATTAATCAGATTAAATTTTTAGGGAATTACAATTTAGCACTAAGTTCCAACTAAAGAATAAAGCTAACAAGCTGTGTTAACTGGCCGGCCTTATATTGAATGTAAAGGACCGTCTTAAAAACTCAACCTATAATACACTGTTTATGTTTTATATCCGAGCTATGCCGGTTTATGGATTAAGAAAATTTGGACTAATTCTTTTCATAGTTATCAAAGTCTTCACAAGATTAAAGTCTTCATAAAATTAAAGTTCACAAAAATAAATAAATAAATTCTTAAACTTAACAAAGTACAATCCAATTAAAGCCATGCAACTTTCAAGATCTCATCAATAGGGCCATTAAGTGAATCATCTAATCCTTTTTTAATGATGTGATCGCAATTGAGTTTGAATCTAAACCGTTACATAGTCAATAAGAATGGTCCCATACTAAACTTGATTAAAGTACATCATTTATATGCCACATAACATTATTACATTATATTGAATTTTAGCCTAATTGAACATTAGTGCCAATAGCTAATATCATTTGTTACTGTTAATTTTATGAGCGTCTGTCGAAAATCCCTCATAGAAAATATTATTTACAAATTGAAAAAAAAATGATCAAAAGATTTAGCTGATTGTTTCTTAATTTTAATCTAGTATTTTCATAACCTATAGCGTTTACCAAAGAGTCATCGCATCAAAGGCATGCAAATTATTTGATTCCTCCCGCATGTTAAGCAAAAGTAAGGTTTTATGTATATTATATGCCTGAAAAATTCATGACAGTCTCATTAATGTACATGGAAACAAAAATCTGTATTATAAATTTGTCAAAAAAAAAAAAAGGATCCACGATAATGAAAAAATAAATAAACCCTATGAAAAGTGTCAAATTTCGTACTTAACTTTACATAAAAATTTAATTTTAATACTTGAATGGTGAAATAGTTAATTTAATACAATCAAACTTTTTACAACTATTTTTACCACCCAACTAATACCATTTGCTTTATTTTCTGATGTGGAGGTAGTCCATTTAGAAAGTATTCAAAAAAATAATAAAAATTTAATGGTAGGTTGTCTTTTCCCTCATCAGCTTACAGAATAAATGTTATTAAAAAGGTGGTACAAACAGCCATAAAAAGCATGATTATATATTAAATTAACTACTTCAAAATTTAGGTATTAAATTGAAGTTTTGTGCAAAAGTCAAGTATCATACCTACCCTAAACCTTATAATACATGCATTGTAAACATTACATATCTCAAAATAGAATTAGAAGGTATATCACAAATGAACGAAACTCATAGTATAGGAGAACTAATTATCATACAATGCACAATGATGGGAAATTAGTTTCAATCTTGGTTGTTTATGTTATGGAAAAACAGTTTTGATTCGCTGAGTGGATAAATAACAATGATTTTTAAACAAATGATAATGTATAATTTTTATAAAATTACTTGTGTCATAATTATATGAGTATTTATATGCTATTGATTATCTACGTGGTGTGCTAACATCATTGAAGCTATTCTTGTAAGAATAGATGCATCGGATTACTATGGGGGGGTGCTTCATACTACTCGAAAGATGATGACATTGTTTTTAATAGTCAATATGTGCTCTCAATGAATTATGTAGTGGTACTTTTTTGACTTCCTTTTTGGTTATTTGATAAAAAATTTAAATTAATTAATTTAGTACTTGAACTTTAAAATTGATTAATTTAAAGCTAAAGAATTCTAAAAGAACTTTTCATATACTCAATAGTATGCCATCAAGTTGTTTTAAGTGTTAAATTGATCAATTTCAAAGTATTTTAGATATTAAATTGATTAGTTTTAAAATCAAGTACTAAATTAACTAATTTCAAAGTTTAACTTGCTAATTGTATTTTTTTTTTTTTCAGAATCTGGATACTATTGATGATATTGGCCCTTTTAAAAATGAAGGCTTGATATTGCTTACGTTTATCAATTAGAAAGTCAAGGTAATCCTTAGGGTGGCAACTCATGTTGATAAGTCAATGTCCGTATTTCATTTCAATTTAAGTTTGTGTTACTGTCAATATTACATTTGATCAGTTATACGTCATAAATAATTAAATTTATTTGGAAATCACGTTTGGCTGTGGGATTTTCCTGCCATATTCAGGTTAGTCATGTTGTGTAATGCCCATTCGTGTTTTGCCTCTGCGGTCGTGCTTGTAAGTCTACGCTTGCATTCGAGATGTAAGTTTGCTAAGGGACACTCGTTATTTGTATTCTATTCATGTTGTTTTGTCCTGTCAGCGTTGAGTATGTTAATATGCTTATGGAATGTTGCTATCAAGGTTGCCAAACTACGTAGAATCTGAACACAAAATTTAAAATATTATATATATGCTCATAACCATTATAAAAAACTTGAAATACATATTGAACGTTGAAGAAAATAAGAAAAGTAATTTTATCTTTTTTATAATAACTTCTAATACATAATATAACATGTATAGAAAAAGGGTAAGTAGAATTGAAGCTAAATACTTCCTACAATTTTGTTTGAAAAAAGTTACAAAAACAAAGGAGAATCAAACATTTGAGTTTATCTTAAGTTCTTAATTAATAAATAAAATAAAGTAAAAAAGATTAATAACGTAAGATTTTATTGAGTACATGTTTACGTGTATACTAGATTAAAATCATAAAATTCTACGAATAACCAGTTTTATACACGAGTTAATTCGAAAGTGCTTCTTAAAATAATAAATCCATTGAATCGTTCACATGAAATCGTTGCTATTTTATGAAATCTAAGGCTTGTCCGGAGTAAACTGTTTTTTCAGTATAGTGTGCTTTTATTGATTTTTTGCCAATTAGATTCTGTAGGTAACATCAGAGATTTGGAGAAAGGAATGTTGACACGGGAATATTCGGTGTTGGATAACTGCCCAAGTCCATCCCCGTCATCAACCTCGTCAACACCTGCTCTTTCTTTGTCTAACTCTGGCAAGAGAGTGGACCAAGCTGGGAAGAAAAAGGTTTTTTAAACACATAACTGGCCGCCACAATGATACAGAGCTTCACTTGGCTGCTCAACGGGGTGATCTTGTGGCTGTGAAAGAGATTCTTGCTGGTATCAATGCCGAGATAATTGGACAGTGAGTGATAAGGCTTTTGATGCTAAGGTAGCTGAATTCAGGGCTGCCATGGTGAACAAGGTGAAAGATTTGGGACAGATAGCTTTGTTTACTGCAGCGGAGAAAGGACATTTGGATGTGGTGAGAGAGCTATTGAAGTATTCTAATCATGAGTGCATAAGAAAGAGTTATTGATTTTGGTCGTGGATTGAGGTTGTTGAGATACTTTAGAGCATAAGAGTCCTATTAGGAATTTTACTACCAAGAATAAGTGGCATCTCTCTCATTTTTCTTTTCTTGCAGCCGTCGTGCAGGTACTCTTAAACCATGACGCTGGGCTGAGCAAAACATTTGGCCCCTCAAATTCTACCCCATTAATATATGCAGCATTAAGAGGACTAGTGAGCGCTACTGATTGTATCAAATTATAAATTTATAAACCCAAAGAAATCTAATGATCGAGTTAGATAAATGTATTATCTAATGAAGCATAGATTTTAGCTAGTGTCGTCCTTAAGGATCTTGAAAGCAAGTACTAGTATCACGTCTTAGGAGGTCTCTAAACGTGATAGTCTGTCATACACAATATTAAAATCTAAGAATGACTATCTTAATTACGTAAAGGTTTACTTATCATGCACAAAGCATACTTCATAATAAAAGAGATGCTGAAGAAGTTGCGCAATTTATAGTCGCAATCAAATAAAATCATGTTGGCAAAAAAAAAATCAAATAAAAGCATACAAGGAACTAACCAAAGCAAACTTAATCATGATAAATTACATTTCTTAGGGGCTCCTCCACTAAATCCACAAAGGTTCCAAAAGTAACCAGGTTCTTAAAGTTACCAAATAATTCATAATCTTTAATAAAATAAACTAGAAAAAGAGACTTTGTGAGAAATCTACTCTTAAAAGCTCCCCATATTACCTGCATTGCCTTTGGTTTTGCCATCCTAAGATAGAACCACAAGTAGCCTTGAGAACAACAGGCTTAGTGAGTATATTCCCACAAACCTACCATAAAAACAAGGCAAGCAAGTAGGTTAAACAAACATATATTATGCACTCAAACATATGATTGCCACATAGTATACATGAGTATCCAGAAAACCGTGTACAACACAAATTTACGCCCTCCATAACAAGAGTTGGAAATGCATTTGCAAGTCTCCGTGACCTTACTACTAGTCCCTAGGCATCCATCCACCCATAGCGATCAATCTAGCACGGCTCCCTTGTGGGACCGTATTCCCGAACAAAGTAGTTCCTCAACAAGGGATAAGACCCGCATACTTATATGCAGTTTGCAGTTCACCTTATCCCACACGTAGGAGTAACAGTCTTCAAATGTGACTCGATAATATGCAATGTGAGACTTATTCTCAGTTTGTATCAACCATGTTAAGTTCATTAAGGGTAATTAAGAAATTTATCACATATTCACAACATATCAAACACAATATCAATATTTTAGACAATCAAATGTTGTTTCGATATGTTTACAAGTCGTTGATCATGCAACATCAGTCACAACATAATTCCCATATCTTCTCA